>JAUJYT010001427.1:0-11641 GCA_033996565.1 Nanhermannia nana
ATTTGATATTTATTTATTTATCGTTTATAAGATCAATTAATATGCTTTAAATCGATATATCATATGTTAGGTTCGGCAATAAATAAGGCCAGAAATTTCCCTAATTAAAACATTTTGCGGGTTTTTGTGACTCAAAGCTTAATTGTTAACAATTGTTTTGTGACCCAAGGCTAACAAATTCAAACCAATATTCAACCAGAATTAAAAATTCTGGGACATCTGTATATAAAATCTGTAACTGAGCTGAATTACTCATCTTCTATGCATTATTTATAACAGCACTGCATAAAAAAATTTGGAAAATAAACCAATTAAATGCCATAATAAAAGATAAAATTATCATATCTTTATTCATTCATAAATTAAATGATATGTCATTTTTATTCTTTGGTAGCAATTCATATATTTTCATAAAATAGCTTTATTTACTTAACCTACATTATATTTCTCATATTTTTATGTAATACATAAATGTTTTTTCAGTAAGACTTGATATGAAAGATAAATTCCCTATTTAGCGTGCGGGACGTTTGCTGCAAATTCTCCGATTATATTTCCCGCCGGATTATAATTGGCGACCACTAATATTTTTCCCGTTGAAGTTCTAGCTTTAGCGACTCCCAGCTCTTCACTTTCTTTCCAAACAACTTGTGTGAAATGACCTTAAATATTAAAATATTGACATTTTAATTAGATATTTTAAAATAAATAAATATAGGCCTTAATATTCATTATTTTAATGGTTTAAGTTAACATTTTGAACTTTTGTTCTAATCTCGACAGTAATAAACCGAAAGTAAATTTACATACAATAACAGAAATCAAACTAAATTCAAAAATGTTTAATTATAGTAAACTCTATACAAATTAAAAGTTTTCGCGGATTACTGGTGAACCATCAAATAGTGTATGAAAAACACCTGTTCAGGTACTTATAGGTATATAGTAGACGAGCATTTTTGGTTTTATAAATCTCGTCTCGGTCCCGTGAAATGCAGTACAATCTCGTCTCGTATTTTCACAATATTTTGCATCTCGTCTCGTCTCACGAATTACAGTCACTAATATCTTAATCTCCTAACTACTGACTCTTGGGACAAGGGTACATGCCTAATTACCTGCCCATAATTAACGCAAAAATCATTTAGACTTCTAATAAATCATTTATTTGTAACAAAAAACCCCTTTTAATAAATTTTTTCGAACACGTGTCTAATAATCTTACCCAATAATTTGTTTCGCGAGACGAGACGAGATCTCGAGCTCATGTTTAGTATATAGCATAATGGTAAAGTTTACTTTTATAGTATTCACAAGCTCTATATTAGCGAACTCCAAATTTCGAGAGTTTTATCTCTAGATCGAATGCATAGCGAAAAAATTTTATATAATAATCAATAAAACTATTGAAACTGATAATGAAATAGTAAACTTGACCTTTATAAGAGAAAAGGTACTTTCAATATTTGGGAAATACGATTGATATTTGACTCAATTATAACTAATTTATATAATTTTACACTAACGTTAAGTTTTTATATAACAATTATTAGAGCTTTCCCTAAGTCATATTTAATTTAAATAATAAAAAGTATGTTTCAAAGTGCAAAAATCTCATGCAAAAAGCAATTCTTAATAGTCAAAAATTTTTAAGCTAATAAATAAAAAAGTTAAAAAATGCCGATTCTGATGGAGTACCACTTATATATGTAATAGTCACTATTGATTATCAATGATTACGTAGTATTATATACAATGTGTCTGAATATTATTCCTTATCATATAATTCAGGATATACTTGCCTTTAAGTGTTAACACTTAAAACTCTAATTCTGATCAATAAATATTTTTTATAAGCATACTACAGAACAATGTTAGAACTGATATTCTACTGATATTTAAATATAAATTTTAGAGAAAAAATATTCGCAAACATATAGGTCTAATTCCAATCAAAATTGATTATAATAGATTAAATATAATACAGTATTATACTGTATTATTTATAATACACTTAACTTAATATTAACTAAAAGTAAATAAATTTCTATTAATAGTATATTAAAATATAGCATTAATCTCAGTTTGAAGTGTTTTTATTACAATATTATTACACATAGCAATAAAATCACTTCAAATATTAATAAATTAATCATAAAATAATTGAAGTATAATATAAGTTAATTCATACCAGATTTCAATGAAGTCGGCTCTTTGCCAAATACATGATCTTTTATTTCTGCGTACCAGTTGTCAACTGGATCTCTTCCTATCAATTAATCAATTAATCATATTTATAAATATCAATTAAAATAGAAATTGTATTATCACAGCTATAAATATTCTCAAAGTTAATACTAGATTATTAGGCTTTATTAGGTTTAAATTTATAAAATACCTGATATTTTGAAATTTGGATTTGATGACCATTTCATGAATATATTCTCTCCGTATATGTTATGAGGCCTGTGTTCCATAATATCTTTCTTAGCTATTTGTGTGGCCCACACTTTTGCATATTCATTAAGCTATTTATAAATTTATAAACTATGAGGACTTTTCACTGAAATTATTAGATTAAAAATCTAATGATAAGAAATACATACTTTAGGTGAAAGTTTTAAAGGCTTAACGCCATGCTTTTCACGGTAATAATTATGCCATTTTAGACATTCTTCAGCAAACTCCTTATCATCTTCAGTAGGTTTAGATGATGGCTCATTTGCAGTGTGAGAAGAAGGCGACTTTGGCGGACCTCCTTTTATAGCTGACTGATCTTTCTTATGGTCTTTACTAGATTTGGATCCTTTCAAGAATGACTTAAACTTCTGAGCAAATCCTTCATCTTCTGAAGACGAAGAGGAACAAGAGTCTGATCTGGGCTTTTTGTCTTTAATTGGTTTTTTGTTTCCATTATCAATACTAAAGTTTTGGAACTCTTCCGGCAATTCTTTGCCATCACTTGTGAAGACAGTCCGCTTGACTGTCGTGACTTTAGCTCCTTGTGATACCTGTTGTGTCTGTAGAGTACGCCTTGTTGTGGTCTTCTTAATGATAGTCCGCTCGACGCCGTCATCGCCAACGATTTTTTCTTCAGTAATCACAACATCTTCTGACTTCTCTTCGTTTCCTGAATGACCACCAAATTCATCAACTTTTCTGCTTTTGAGCATTTTAATGAAATCACTATTTTTTATATAAAACTATTATTCAATAAACTTTTAATAGAAAATATGGCCTCAAGACTTACCCAAATGGTTAGCAATTAACTATGGAATGCTATTCAGGTGTGATATTCTAACTGTGTGAATATGTTTGGTTAGCTTTTAAAATTAGAATTTTCTGTGACAGAAAATCTGTAGATAGTGTTGCCGTGAAATGTCAAAAACAATGACACTATTCAAACAGCATTATCAGTAATGCAAACTCATACAGAGATTTAGATATGGTATTACAGTCATATCTCGATAGTTATTAACAATTTGTTTATTATAAAAACATATCTCAATTAATTGCAAATAATTTTGTTATGATTTAATAGGTTTATAGTGTATGTGTTTGTATTTCATTTGCAGAATTTACAAAAATTTTAGAAATATCGATAAGTTTTTTAAGCATAAAGTCATTTCATTTTTATAGCATAATAAGTGCAATAATTTTTCATTTCCGAAAATGATATCCTATCGTACTGTACAGTATTTATTGATAATAAATGACATATTTAAGTATATTTATTGCAGTAATATATTTCTCAACAGTAGTGTAGAAAATGTCAAACGGCATCATCTCTAGTGTCGGTACTTATCAAATGCGGATTTATTGTTTAATATTTTAATACACGTTGAATAATATTTAATGATTCATAAAATTCGTGCTCAAGTATATGTATTTAAATGTAAAATATAAAAATTAGATTATGATAAACAGATTTTCGGTAAAAATTGAATTTTTATGCATATGTAAAAAATGAATTATATTGTAGTAAAACGAAAAGTTATATAAACAATAATTACTATCTTAATTAGTTTAGGATGCGATTAGTATCGCATATCTATTTCATTATAATTACTTTAGAAAAATTATCCCTTATGTTATTTTTAATAGATTTAACTTTTATTTATGCATAGCTTTTATATATGTAATAGAGTATTGAAATGCCTTTCAAATTATGTATAGCTTTGTTAAACACACTATTTTTTTAATGCCATTATGTTTCAACTCTTCAAATGAAAAGTACTCTCTTTTAATACATTATAATTAAATGTTATAAGACTCAGAATAAAGTATTATTTATTTCATGTTAATTGTGTCCACGATTAGCGCCATTGACTACAATATTTTGAATATTTTGTTACACTTTTATTTGATATTTAAGTATATTATTAAGCAATTATCCGCTTAAGTTAGCTGTCGATGAATTAATACTTTTAATACAATAATATAAAAACTTTTCCAACAAAGATAAGCAAAAACTTCTGCTTTAAGTGCTTTTAAATGTAAAAAGTACTGATACAGACTTAGGAATTGAGACCTAAAGCAGAGAAAAAATTTTGAGTTTTAAAAAGTTTTTTAGTGAATCAAAATTACAATAATTGATTCATTTGTATGTCATAGAAAGTAGTGTTTAGTTTATAAGCAAAGAAAATTATAATTAAATGATGAAAGCATAAGTTTGAATAAACATAGGGTTAAGTTTAATCTCGATTTAGATTGGAACTGATAAACACAAGGTCTTGTTGGCCTTTCAACATTTTCGCAGTGATGGCAAACACCATATCTCCCGCAATCCTTAAAAACAAATAAAAGCAAAATTAATATAAATTTAAAGTTTGTTTAAATGAATGAATAATCACTTTATAATCTGGGAAGCAATCGCTTCTTCTTCTTGTTGTAATTGTTGTGGCTGTTATTGTGGCAGTTTTTGTGCCAAATTATTGATTTTTTCGGCTGATGACAGAACCATAGTATTAGTTTGAGACATAATTTCGCTCAAACCACCCAATTTGGCGTCAATCGTATCGTTCAGTTTGCTTTAATTAAAGTATTAAAATCTAAATTGTCTTCAACTTATTTAATAGGCTTTATGTAAAATATAAACTCAAAATATATACTTGATTTTAATTGTATCGATGTTAAGCTAATAATGAAACCTTTTCTTGTTTTTGAATTTATTGAGTCAATAATTAGTTCTTTGAAATCATTAATTAGTACCAACTCATTAATTTCGTTATAATCTTTATTTAAACTTTTAGACATGTTCTCACTTTGATTTACTTCACAGTTTTATCAGAGTTTCAAATAGTAGTTCAACTTTTATTATAATCAATAACTATAGTATTTTATAAAAATAAGTTCAATGATTACACGAAACATATACTAAAATCGAAATAAATGATAATTTAAAGATTAGAACTCAAGTATAAAAATAGAAATATTTAGAATTTTAAAGCGAAATACAAAAGATCTCAACTATTTATACGAAAATTCAATGATTTTTCTTAAATTCATTTGTGATTTGATTGAAATTAACTTAACCTAAGATTAACTTTTAGTCACAAATACCGGTATTTGATTAGAAGTTTAGTTTCATATTTTGTATCTAAAGATATATTTATTTAAATTTCTTTTCAAATGCTTGACTTGAGATTAATGTTTAGGGCTTTCAAAAGTAAAATCTGTTCACATTAACCTTCATTAATGAATTTCATTAATGAAATTCAAGTTTAATGAAAAGTATAGACAGCTTTTTATCGACCATTTCATAAAAGAACTTGATTGAAACAATTTGATTGCCAACCCTGAAGTAATGTGAACGCTTTAATGAAATTCATTGTGATGAGACATATACTTTTAATGCTTGTCAAAAATGAAGAAATATTGACAAATATATTGGTAGTTTAATTAATAAAGTGTAATGTAAACTAGACAGTCCAAATGTTGAAAAATTTTGAACTCGACTCGAATCTAGCAAACCCTAACCCGACTCGACTCGAAAAACCCGAATTAAACCCGTTCAACCCTTAAAAACTTTTAAAATAATATTAAAGTCGGACTTTTCAAAACCTTACGATTTGTGAATCATATATCGATAACAGGTGTGCAAAAAGATAAGGACTTTTGATAATCAATGGATTAGCAAAACCTGAATAATTGTAAATAAAGAAAGTACGGCTATAATACGGCTTAAAGCATAAAACGGGTTCATACGGGTTGACAAGGGTTTTATCTATATTTAATATTAAAACCCGACTCGACTCGTACGGGTTAGGGTTTCGAGTCGGGTTGAACGGGTTTCGAGGGCTCGATTGGACTGTCTAGTTCGAAGTTCGAACCCCGGATTCGAAGCTGTTTTTTCTGCGATGTGTTGGCCACATATCCATTATTTTATAACAATCCCATGGCCTGAAGCGTTCGCCCACACCGACACGGGATTATTCCTGTAAAAATCTCACTTGTTTTCAATTTGGGTTTTAATGAGATCTCCTCTAATTAGGGAATTGGCTGAAGAAAATGTTTAAAAGCTTTGTTTAAAATTATAATTTTACTAAATTTCAAATTAAAATTAAAATTGTGTTTTTAATTAAATATTCCGTAAATCTAAGCTTATACGAAGTTATTAAATGGGAGCAACACTTAAAAGATGAATTAAACTAATGTCTATATATTCTCTAATTTAGTTACTATTCCCAAGTTTGTGATTTGTAAATAAATTTGAGTCATAGATAAAACTGAAAAAGAGACCAATTTATTCTGTTTTATAAATTATAATAGCGCAGTGATTAAGTGAATGCGTAAGAGTAATTTTTTAGAATGTACTTAATTTCTGAGTTAATAAATATAATCTTAAAAACAAGTCTTATACAAAAAATGCTCAAAATTTCTTATAATATATTTTATTTAGCCTAAAAATAATGTAACTTAATAAATTATATTCAGTTTTTAATAAACTCTTCTTCAACATTATAAAATGTTTATTTAGAAACATATTTTAATAAAATTTTATAAAACAGCTATTTTTCGACTAAATTATCAAAATTATACAAATACAGAGTATTTGAATATAAAATATTTTAAAAATCTCAAAAACTAAATATTTGTTCAATTTTTAAGTTAATTATTTTTTAGTATTTATTTATTAAAATTTGTTTGTTATTCTCATTTCAATTTTCTTTTCAATGGTCACTCATTTATTAAAATCGATTTTTTATTAATAAAAAAATAATGTTAATTGAGATAATTTTGTCAGAAAATACATATTTATAACTTTTATACCTGTATATATTGTATGGTTTATAAAATAAAGATCTAGACCACTACTGATCCAGGTTTTCCTCTAATACCTCATTTTATTACTATATTACTGTATATGTATAAGGTAATAGAGTAAACCTGGATCAGTAGTGGTCTAGATCTTTATTTTATAATCTATACTACAGTATAAACAGTACTACAGGATAAACTGTATAAATGCAGTATTTATAAATATTTGTTGCATATATGCTGAAAATGCATTTTTATGCAGACTTTTAAGTTTGATTGATCCCAACATCCAATAAACATTGAATGATAGCTTTAATACATAACCCATATTAAACTAAAGGCACTTTAAAATTTGAGCAGTTCTTGCATTTGTAGGGCATAAAATGTTTGACTGTATGTATTTCACATGATAATAGTTGGTATGGTTATTGCAATAGTGATGAAGCAAATATAGCTTCCGGTAAAGAGAGCACTAAAGGAAGTAAGAGATGCGGCATTATTGGTTCGTTTAGTTGAGATGATCGAGCAGTGCTGAGTCAACAGCTGCACAGTTAGTATAAGTTATATCTCGTCTTTCTTTTTTCTTCATTGAGCCTCATCTCAAAGTATGGTGAATAGAGAGCATACATAGCAAAGCAATAGGTTTGTTCGGCAGGTGGTTCATCGCTGAATCTATGGTGAGTCAAGTGCTCTTCAAAGGTAAAGTCCTTTAGTATCGAATAAGACTACTACTAAACTCATTCAATCGCAAATATTTCTCCCTTCAAACCTTTCTTTGGAAGAGATCAACAGGATATGAATGGAAGGGTCGCAAAAGTCGGTAAGAATGCTCTGTTAACTATTTTATGCCAACTCTTGAAAGATTGAGTCGCGCGTGACTTTGGGCTAAGTTTACACTCATCTCACTATTTCTGTCATTGAAGAACATGGTTTTCACAAAATAATAATAATAATAAACATAAATATAATAATAATAGCAAATATTTGAGGCAACTCCCAAATTAAGCTTTAAATTGAAGATGAAACAGCTGCGAGCGCCCAACTCGACAATCACAACTATTATTTAGTTGAATAAAGTTTATACAGAATAGCTCTATATCCTAACAAAGCCTCTTTTCTGTCTAACACCTGTGTCTGACTCGTGAGTACATGCATGCTCTTAAGGGTATTGCGAGTTTGAATCTACTCATTAGCGATATGAGTATTACTAAAGTTACTCAAGTCGACGGCTCGACGGCCGGTCAAATTAAAATAAGAAACTAAAGTCTATTTAGACAATAATGAAGCAAAACAAGGAAAGCGATACTCTTAGAAAAAAATTAAGCTCAACTCTAAATGACTTCATTTATTTTAATAGGGTTTGAGGCTAAAAAAGTTATTAACTCGATCTTTTCAGAGCACATACTATAACACTTTTAATAGATTTTCCTTTTGCATGCTTAAGATTAAGACACAAATTAAGTTCTGTGAATAAACTTTTCATCTGTTTTGAAATTCGCGATAATAATGAACTAAACGCAGTGCTTGAGGAAAGACTAGTGGGAGTTTCATAGAGCTTTATGTTAGTATATGTTGGTATATGTTGGTATATGTTGGCTCTATTATACAATCGGATATCCTTAAGGGACAATGGCATAAGACAAAAGACTAGTCCAGACAAATCACGTTCACCGGATATTGTGAATCTCACAGGAGTGCAAAAAAGAATGAAATGACGATCTTTTCATTTGTAAGATGGCTATAAGCGTACTCACTATAACTATCAAAAAATAAGACCATCTAAAAGTGATGTGACTGTTGTTTTTGTGAAATTCTCTTCATGGAGAGCGCGTATGTCTTGTATTGCACTAAATTCTATGTCTATGTGACTCAATGTAGAACTGAATGTATTTCAATCACATGGGATTTGCTTTATCTTCTGCACAAAGAAGTGTTCAAAACGGCTAAAATATAATCTTAATGGCCTTTTTTGTAGACCAATAGTTGTATAAATTGACTGCACTGTTGAGTTACTTTTAAGATCAGTGATGGTGAAAATAAAAGGACACAGTCTTCGATACATTATATCATAGTTTCATATCATGTTGCGCTCTATGGCATTCCCTAACAAATGGCAATTTCACCATTTGGTCAAACAGTTCAAAACTTGTTCTGTGTTTCGCTTTGTGTCTCTGGTGTGCACTCTTTTTAAAATGTTTAAAATCAAAATAAATGACTTTAAAACGTAGTGAATGTAAGCTTTTCCCAAAATACAAAAATAGCTTTTTTGTAATTTAGAAATGAAATTATTATTGAGTGTACACATGACACATGACAACGAAAGAAAATAACAGTGTTTTGATTTTCGAAAACTTGTATAGCTATTAAAGAGCGCATTATAATTATTCATAAGCATATATTGTACAGCAGTACAAGTGTGCATCGCATTATGGCAATCATGGCAACAGTTTTGCTTTTACTGTCAGTTTAATATTAGTGTAATGCATGGCAACACTTGGGGCACAGGGCTTGCATAGGACCACATCATTTAATTCTACTGTACAGTACATTCATGAGCTACGACTTCACAATAATATACCGTTTATCATAAGCTATTAAAGCAATTCTGCATTGAGTCAGTCCAGCGAATGAAATCTCATTAGACGCGAAATTAATTTATGCGAGAGATCATCTACAGTACAGTACAGTGCTGTGCAGTGCCGCTTATGAACGGCGTATAAAGCTTTGGCTAAAATATAAGATCGCAATACATACAAGACTAATATTTACTAAATATTAAACTGTTTGACTGCCTCTGTGTTTGCTATAGAGATGCTTTCCTGGGAGTGGTTTTAATTGCTTCACTTTTCTCTATTTCATGCAATTAATGAGCTCTCATTCATTGCATTCATTGTTACTTTTATAGATTGTGTGCGCTTTTGGATTTTTGATTAAAAATATTGTATGTGTTGTGTTGGCTTTTGTTTTCATACCATAGCATTAACTTAAAATACATTATATAATAGAATAGCTTTCTGGTAAAACTCTTTTGAATACCAATCTCGCTATTTCTCGTCACATCAATTCATTGATGAATATAATATTTGCTGAAGCGTTAATTTGCTCTTTTCTGATTTGCGCAAAAAATATGATAAGCTGTGTATTTGGTTATAGTTATAGGTCAAATGTGATAATAATAATAATGCTCATTAATGCAACTAAACACGTATATTAGGGCGAAGCATATCTTATTCTGTCATATGCTTCACATACACCAAATAAAGGCTCTATTGCTTACTATGATTTGCACTATTTTCCGAATAGTAATCATCAACACATTTATGAAGAATCATAAGCCTATGTGAATCTAACTAAAAGCACCTGCTCTTTCTGTTCTATAAATCTGAATAAGATAAGCTTTCCATTTAACATAAGCTTCAGGATAAATCTCAATCACCAATCCGTCTACATGTATATGACAAAGAGATATATTGATATGATATACAGTATTATATCATACTATCATCATTATATAGGTGATATTTATTAATACCGGTCATGTAAAATTGGATAATACTAAGTCCATGTTATTTCTCTAATTCAATGCATTACATCTGCTCAACTGATGAATGCATTTGTAAAGGCCTCTAAAACTTAATTTGTTAATTTAGTTATATTGCATCAAAAAGTTAGTCAAAAATATTGTTTCTCCCTTCAAGTGCTGCAATGCGTCTCTTGTTGCTGGAATTGAATGAAAAGTTGAAGCAGGAGGAGGAGGAGGAGAAATAGAAGGATGAACTGCACACAAAAAAGTGGATCACATTAATGCTTAACTTTTTTACGTTGACACACAAAAGACCAAAAATGAGAATGCAAGCAGTTTTCATCAAGCATGCTTTACTGAGCCAAGATTGCCATCAGCACTGAATGCTGAACATTAAATCTATAGAAATGTTTTGCTTGAGTGGCCTGAATTGATCCTTTTTAAAAAAAAGTCTGGATTTCATTAATATATTAGGAAACCGCAAATTTTTAATTTATAAACAAATAACGGAATTTATTCAATAATCAAATAAAGGCTTGAGTCTAAAGTCAATCAAGACGTCATTTTTAGCCTTATTAAAGCAATATTTTAAGTATAATAGAAAGCAAACAGCTTTATATAAATTTTTAGAACAAACAATTCAACAATTTTCTCTTTTTCACATTTTTCCATTAATAAAAAGATATTTTATAAAAGTCAGCAAATTATAGAAGTGGCCAATATTCTGATACTAAGATAAAATTCTTGTTACGTTAAAGTAATGGATGGATCAGTGGATCATAAGCAGTGTACTATTCACAGACCCTATGGATCGACTCTGTATTTAAGGATCTGTTCGAAACTTCGTAAACTACATTT
>JAUJYT010001428.1:0-11640 GCA_033996565.1 Nanhermannia nana
AATAAAAGTTATAAAAAAGTAAAAAATAGTAAAAGAAAAGCTTTATTGTGAAAAGTGAAATGTGCACACATTTGCATAAGAGGATTACCGCATGAGCGCAATATGCATAATGTGATGCATTTGCTTCCTATTGAGTACAATGTTTACAAGTTTGAGTCTCTCAGTTTCAAAATGCATATAAAAAGTGTTGGTCGCGCGCATACGTCTTTCAAGTGATGCACATTTGAATTATTTGAATACAATATGTTACGGCTGTAAAGAAAACAGTGTCTCCTTTAAAATAAACTTGGAATACATTATTGAAGGAGTGAGTCTTGTTTGCATTGCTTCAACATTATCACGAATGGTGTAATAGAATAGCTTTTTCTTATAAGAAAATACAATTAATTTTAATTTCTAATAACAAAAGAAAAAATTTGAGTCAAATATTGCATTTTATTAGAGTAAACCTCGTTATAGTTAAAAGGTTTCGTTATAGGCAAGAGAAATCGGTAAATTTTAACGAGAATTCATTTTTAGAAGAGTTTTTAACATTAATTTTAACAGAAGCGTAAAGGTTCACAGCCTTTTTCAAATCTGGTACCACTAAAACACAATAGACTTTTGCGTACCAACTATTTGTAAACGAACAATAGATGCGTACCACTATTCTATTTTTTACATCTTTTACTTTAACATTTATGACGAATTCATTAATGTATGACAATTTCCATTAAACCTGGTGAAAATCTTTAAAAATTAGTTACATTTTTTATGTTTTTCTTAATAAAAATTTTAAAATAACAGCTAATCGTTTTTTAATTAAACTTATAATAAAGAAAAAAGGCTACTTCTAGTCTAAATGGTGAAATAATAAATTCTCATCAATTTTTGTAATTGCAATTTTAATGTGACTATTTTGTATATATGATTCGCGAGGGAAAAAGATTGAGAACCTATGATCTAAAGGTATAACCTATTTGTCTATAGTTGTTCACTAATTTATAGCAAGAGAATTATTATAACTACTGCTGAGCAGGTCTCAGAGGTCCGTGCACGAACTCCTAACCTGGACCTCGAATCTCTTTGAACCCTACGAACCTCGAACCCTGAAATCTTCAAAATTTAGGACCTGGTCCCGAGTCTGGACCTGAGGTTCGAGGTCCGGGTCCCAGATGTTCAGAGGTTAATTATGCTCAGCAGTAATTATAACAATTATTATTGCCATAATGTCAGAGTTATTATATCCAGAATCTACTGTATTCGGATGACAAATCGAGATAAAGTTTTTTATTCCGATCTTTTTAATTACAAGCATAGAATTAATATTCTGAAGCAAAATATTAATAACATGTTTCATATGTTGAAAACTAAACTTATAAATATCGAATCTTTAAATCGCGCGGAAAAATAAAATTAAATCAATATTAAAAGTATAGCAATACTAAACTATATCACTATATTAGTCCATTTTACTTAAATAATAATTATTGGTTGTATTCTGTTTATTAAAAACACTTTTTGATTTGCAGTATTGCTAACTTAGCAATGCTAAGAAACATAATTTGATTAAAAATTAAAATAAAATTTCATTAAAATTTGCATTGATTTAGGTTTTCATTATTAAAATATTATATTTTAGGCACACGCGTGAACATTAAGATTAGTGGACTCGAAAAGAGGGAATAAATTTGAAATATTTAATGGGAGAAAATTTAGGGGTTCTGAATGAAGCGATCAATTGTTGTGTTCCTCCGATTTCCGTTATTTTAAAGTGGGATTTGGGCCTTAACTGTTGGCTTTATTACGAACTGCAAATTTAAAGTGGAGGGAAGCGAGAGATAGAAACAGAATCACGTTATAGGGAGAACATAGTGAGGGGTTATATGTATTGAAGGATTATGATGTATGTAAGTGTGTGACATCTAACATATTGCATTGATTGGGCTTTTATGACTGCAAAGTGTTATGCAATGCACTTATTTGACTTTGAGGTTCAACCCAATTGTCACCATTTCTTTTTTATTATTGCTCACTATCATTGGCTATGAAAGAAAAGTATCGGGAATTATATGATGGCATAAAACTAATAAAAAACATAGTAATTATAATTTGACTTTATTTGTAGAATCACATGAAATATATGAAAGTAAATAAAATAAAAAATTTCAAATAAAGCTTATTATTGATTTGTTGCACTAGTATTAGATTTTTTTCATAAGTTTTATACAAATAAGTAAATCTATAAAAAAGCCAAACTCTGACTTAATTTAAAAATGGACTTTAGAATCTGCTAAAATGTTTGGCATTTATTTTATTGTTTATTCGCGTTTCTCGTCTGATGTTTATAAAATGCACAGTCAGTCGAAGTGCTCCAAGAGATTAATGGTATCTCATCAGAGTAAAGAGCGGCAAAGCAAAGATTGGGGCATTACCATTGTCTGAATGGACCAAATGATATATTCAGTAAGGCCTGGTACAGAAAAAAGCAACAAAACCGCTGCTATAAGTTTATAGTAAAATTTGAGTTGACAAACAATCGCTGTCAAGGAATTGGGTATTCGCTATGCAAAAACAGAAATGCATGAAAAAGTAATACCAGTGATATTTTCATGAATCCCTAACTGCAGCTCAATATAATGATGACCATTGGGTCTTCTAAAGAGACAAACATTTATCACTAGAAATCAAGTTGACTGCATTGCTATCATCAGGAAAAAACAAATCTCTCTATTCTCTGATCTCTCTCTCTCTCTCTCTCTCTCTCTCTCTCTCTCTCTCTCTCTCTCTCTCTCTCTCTCACTCTCTCTCCTTCTTTCAATACTCTGTACTTTATGATCATAGAGAAGCAAAATGCAAACGTATAGTTAGGAAGTCCATGCATAAAATGGTAATGTCGAAACAGAAGAGCTCAAAGATCAGAAGCCAAAATGCTGCCAACCGGAAAAGAATAGTGAACGCACTGATTCTAGGTTGCAGTCAAAATAACTGTCCATTGGTATCACTTTCTCATCTTATATTGTAATACATACAAACATTTGGCATATAAGGCATATGAGATCAAACTAAATGCATAAGAAAGACATTCACCGACACAGTCAAACACAGAGCTTATTTATGTCTAAAGGTATTCCAATAAATTTAAAGTTTGAAATTAAAGTTATTATTTTAAATAAACATTAATTTATTAAAAGCTAAAATTTGGTCTTTAAAACTTATTTGTAGAATATATCAAATGTATATATTTTTAATGTAAATGATTTAAATATATTAACTTTAAATATGTCTAATGATATAAATAATATCAAAAGTAGAAAGTTATACATTTGTGTGGATAACAATAAAATAAAATATTGCTATCTGGCACTGATGATGAGTTTTTCTCCTCTTTTACGCTACATTTATGGGCTAAAGACAGTTAGAGTGAGACAAGTGAAGGACTTGGAAGATGAAAATGATTGCATACCATGACGAGTGATGCTATGGCATCAAACATGAAAGACGCAAAACAGAAGAAATGAAGTTCACTCTTACATTATAATAGCCATAGAAGAAAGTCGTAAAATGTGAGCTCAAAACCTAAACATTATGCAACGCATAACAACAATAATTGTGTGTAACTGTATTGGTTCTGCGCTTCATAAAACGTTATCAACAAAGTCATTGACATCATTTCTACTTTGTAGTTAAGCTCTTCGCTCCTGTCTTTCTACTTAAACATCTAAAGCGAATAAGGGGTTAAAGCATCAAATAATTAATTAAATTGAATCATTGCTTCTAAAGAAAAGAGCAAAATAAGGTCTAATATTCCCTTTAAAATAAATAATTAATTAATAATTTAGAAATGAAAAACCAATCTCTTTACGTATTGTAAAAAAGCCTCATTACGTGTCTCAATCATTGCCTTAAGTTTATGTTTGGGTAGAAATTTATTATTGACTCTTTAGCTGAAATGGTTAAATAAGTTTTCTTCACCTCTACTTGAAGAGCAATCCAATTAGTATAGCACTAAGGATTATGGTTGCGATTACTATCACAACATTAAATGCCTAAAGATTTCAAGTCTAGATTGCAATACAAATATTTAGATAATAAATTGTATTAAAACTTTTTAAGTGAGCACACTATCAAATCAGTCAATAAATTATTAGATAAATTAAATCTGAACTTCTGATTACAATCACACCATTAGAATCAGTTTAAATTGAATGTGATTTTCTATTTTAGATTGAAGAATGAGACAAAATAAAGAATCGATAACTTGTATTATAGACATACTCGGACTCTTTTAAAAGACAAATAACTATTGAATGCATTCATTCACAATTTGGCGAAATTTTTCTAAGAATAACAAATAAATATGTAATACTGTATCAAATCACACAATCTCTCAGTGTTTTAGATTTTAGTAGTGGTACTTCCAATATCTTCTATAGTATAAATACACAGTATATGCAACGAAAGCTGTAAATTCCTTTTGCATTTCTACAAAATCCGTTTCTCATTCCCTGAACGCACTGCAATCCATTTTTTAGAAGAAAATATGGCATAAAATATAAATATTCACATTCGCTGCATAAATATATATAGTGAAGACTACTATAAGAACTGTTGAGAATATTTACATGCGTATGATATTTGTGCGATTGCTTGTAGGCAACAAACATTTAAACATAATCCAATACTTGAAAAAGAAAGCAAAGCTTCAGATGCTCTACAGTCTATAGTTGATAATGTTATCCTTAATGGTACTGAAATATCTATATACATAAGGGTATATCAGGTTCAATCAGTTATTTTATGCGACAACTTATTGGCGAAAGGAATTTCTTATCTGTAGTATTGATCATTCAAATGAAGCAGTTTTATAGCATAAGTTAGTAGTACTCGAGTCGAAATCGCACAAATCCACATTTGGGATGCGACTCACTTTATAAAAGATACAGAGCAAACATTTGAGAGGTTGAGAATTACAAGTACGAGTCAGACACTGAATTGCGAGAGAGGGAGAGAGACAGACATACAGAAGCAAAACGGCCAAAACTAAACATATATAGATATATAGCCTGAAAATAAAGTAAAATATATACACAGAGAATGTATCTATACTTTAGGAATGCTAAGCGACTACTAGTAAGCTTACATAAATAAAGATACATTAGTGTAAGGAATGACTATCTCCTATTTCGCCTAAACATCTTCATGTATATGAGAATAAAGCTATAGATTTTCAAAATGTACTGTGAATACAAACCAGGACTTAATCAAATGAAACAATCCGAGAGATTCTATCAGTTGGAGTGATAATTAGAAATTAAACAAATAAATTTGAAAAATCTTTTTAAACTAAACGAGAAATTTATGAGCAAAAAAGCGAATTGAAAGATGCTCAGCTACTGTACAGTACAATCAAATACAAAAACAGTGCATTACTATTCTAAGGATTTAAGTTTTTGCTGGTATTAGCGCAAAATGGACACATCCATATCCATATATATCCATATAATAAAGACAATGCAGACAAACAAAACAAAAAAAAAGATAAAGCAGCTTTCACTCAAATTTTAATCCAATGATGACTTGGTTTTATCCAAAACATTAGACAAGCGAAAAGCATATTCTAAAAATGTATATGTTATGCTATTTTGATTCCTTACTACTGTATATCAAGTGGACATTTTTTGATATTTGATGCACTTTAAGGGTAAGTATAAGACAGGATGAAAATATTAGATCGAGTGACCCCAATAGTCAGTGCAAAAGATTTTACTTCACTTCTTCATATAAAGATCACTTCATTATAAATTATATCACAACACAATATAGATAAATCAATTATTAACATAAATACAGGTGTTTTTCATTTTAAATCTTTATAAAAAGATCTAACGATAAACTAACACTAAATTTTTAAAAATTATTAACATAAAATTATACAAGTATTTTAAATTTTTGATATTTATTATAATTTAAATAAGAAAAATAGTAATACTTAAAATATGAAGTTAAAATGTATCAAAAATAAGTGGTCCGCAGATAAGAGCTTTTTTGAAAGGCAAATCATTATCATAATGCAGTCAATATAATGCAAGTTATTTCACATGTATTTAGCTTACGATTTCTACAATCTGTTGTCTCACTAAATCCTCTAAATATTCAAACTTATAGATATTTTATAATATAAACATTTTTTATTTGTGTTACACAAACACAAAAACACAATTTGAAATACTCACTAATCTTAAAATTGGAATTATTTATGTTGACCAATGATTCATTAGTAATCATATTATAGATAATAAATACAATTATAAATGAATATTAAATTAAAGTAATAAATTATAACTGAGTTTAAATTCAAATAATGTTTTAATCGATTAAAATCTTTATAACAATTCATATGACAACTTATTTTATCAATTTATGCAAATCTTAGTACTTGAAAAATTAATAGTAATATCTTATTTTATAGATGTGTGAGTCTACCCAAACCGAGGTTTGAACATAGGATACCCGCTCTAATTATTGAATGAAATTCTATACTTAAGATTAAATTGAAGAAAAACTTTCAAAGTTATGAATTTAGTTATTGCAAACTTTTTGAATAATATGTATTTAAATATCATTTGTATTGTGTTAAGTTAAAATCAAATGATCATATTTTGCCAAAATGCAAGTGCTTACATTTAAATAAAATGACATTTTAATGTTTAGTCAAATAGATTAAGCCATCAAAATATTAAAATTCTCTAAATATTTGATGCTAAGGAAAGAACGGACTTTGTATGATTTTGATAATAATAAAAAGTTTAAATTTTAAAAAGTTTCAAATAACTTAAGTTATTTTAATTTTTTTTATTTCACAACTTTTCAATATTTGATGCACAATAAAAAAATAATTTAATAAGTTTTATTGTTAATTTTAATGAAAATATATGATTGTTTTATTATGACTTTACAATATTTCAAAAATTACAATTCATATTTGCGGTTAACCGGTACTGTACGGTTCAACTAAATTTAAGTTTTCGACATCTATATTTTGCTTGTGATTTCATAGGAGTTATTTCTTAAGTTTGTTTTTATCAAATAATCATAAAAACAAAAATATAATGTGATAAACGAGTAAACACAAGAGCTTAATCAATTTTTTTAGTAGAGTTATGACTTTCTGAACATTCAAATATGGTTTTAGGGTCTAAACGCTAATCAAAATTTAGGCGCATTAAAGTCTAAGCTAAAAACTGAAGAAATTGTAGAGAATAGTTCAAAAACATTAAGCGATTAATTCAAATTCTACTTTTAATAAATTTATTGAAGAGAATTAATGGACAATTTCATCACAAAAAGGAAATGCAAGTATATTATAAGAGAACACATTAAATCGTTTTAAATGTAATAAAATATTTTAAATTCATTTTTATCAAAACTGTTGATTTATTAGAAAGTAATGGCTAGTATTGCGATAAATTCACTTTAATACTAAAGCTACTTCATTATTTTGATATTATTGATATAATATTATATTGTATTGAAAAATGATTGTGTAATCTTAAAAGTTTTATTATTGAAAATCTTAATGAACAAAAAGGAAGAAAAGAAATGTCCGCAAAATCTTTAATTGTTATCATATTTTATAGCATATTTATTCATGAAAAAATAAATTTATCAATTTTTTTGTTTATTGTGAAGATAAGGTTAGGCTGAAGTGATTATTTTCAATTATTAAACTTGATTAATGAAAGAAACTTTAAAGATATTTTGCAACATATAATAATGCAATTTTTAAAAATTGAAGTTCACTCTAAACTAAATAATTGAAGCACTATTAACAATATTAAGGCTAACAGTGACTTTCAATATAAAGTTATTAAACAAAAGTGTTATCTAAAATAAAGATTTTTAAATAATGAAATATTGCACATTTTTTAATACATAATATAATTTATAATGTACTCTATAATGTATATGTGACAGCACAAAGTGAGACAAATAATTTATACTGAAAAGTTTGGTCATTAAAAAAATTATTCTCTTAAATTGCCAGCAAAGTAACAATTTCAGCATATATAAGCTCTATGTGTGTAACACTGACCAATATTTTTGTAATGTATCAAATCGGAAGCCCTGCTTTCGTCACTAGACATGTAGGAGACTTACGTAAAGCTAAACCTACAATAATGAGAATCGTAGAGTAAAATAAGAATTGACACATAAAGATCCTGTACAAATATTCCTATAATTTGCTTTAGATTACAAAACTTTCTTTTGGAACTAAAGATTAATTTTAATTAATTGATTGCATGTTTTGTAGAGTACATGAATTACAGACGAAATAGCACAGCAGAGTTTTATATAAATATTTTAAAAATTACTGAAATACGATTTCTAGAAAACTATAAAATGAAAATATTTAACGGAGAATAAAATGATTACAGGCGGGGGAGAAGAGAGAGAAAACGAGAGCGATTTTGAGAGAAAAAAGAGATGTAGGAATAGAAGCATTATAGCTCCCAATCATTATTTTTTCAAAATCAAACGGACTCTAGTTTAAGGTTAATGACCCCAAACTGTGGTCCCCTCTCAATGCATCTCAAAAGAGATTTGTCATTAAAATAGCTAAAAATTATTCAAAAAATTGAAATTTATTAAATATATTGTCTGTAACATGTTTCTGAATAATAAAGCAATACTTCAATTCTTTTAAGACTTAAGTAATCTTCTGATAATTCATTCTTCTTAAGAGTTGTCGGACTTCTTGAAGTGAGAGTGCATTGAATTTGTTTCTCTGATTAGTTAAAAGAATTCTTATAAAGAATGTATTTGCAAATTGAGAGTCTATAGGAAACTAAAGTTTTGTTATCTTTATTTTATTGAATAAAAAGTAAAAATATTGATTAAACATTGAATGATAAGTCATGAATGTTAACAACTCCATAGAAAAATAATTATTTTAATGCTTACTCAGTATATTATTAACTATGATTTGGTGATAACTCTTATGGTTTATTTTATTCAGCAATTAATATATTATTATTTTCTTAGTTATGATAAGGAAATGTTAACTATCATTAAGAACGAACCTGAAGTTTAGTATTTTCGAAACTAAACCTGAATTAGAGTCTGAGCACTAGAGAGCTATAAAAGCCTTTCTCTCTTAAATATCATTTTAACATTTCTGTAGCGAAGTATTAAAAAGAAAGTCATTTTTGCCTAAATATCACGTAATATTTTTATTGCAGTGATTTTAATATAACACTATTATACTGACCAGCAATAAAAAAGTTCTCTATTTTGAAGCCAAAAGGAATAAGTTTATAGCAATATTCATATTCAATTCAGCGTAAACATGAATGTTAGAGTAGACGAAGAGTAAAAAGTTTAAAAAAAGTTATACATCGTATGCATCAACGAATACTATAGGAAATAGAGTAGTAGTAGTATTAGTAATAAAAAAGGAATACATAATGCACGCAAAGATGGAAATTCATTTTCAATAACATTTACCTTTGAATAAAGTAATAATATTGGATGTGTTGTGTGCGAGATTGGATTGGATTGTATGGATTGTACGCAAGAGATGTGGGGATAAAATAGAGAGAAAATAAAAAATAAATATATTGCATGAGCGCTAGCTTTTAAAGTGAGGGGAGTCTGAGTCTAGAAAGAAATGAAAATAGCCGAATGCATGTATGCATGTATTACAGCTCATGAATTGGTTCTAGACTTCACGCTGTTATACCAAACGGACAATTCAAGTATAATATGCAAAGATATGGTGATCGAAATGGTAGAGAAATGTGCGAATGCCCGCATCTCACAGGGAATATAAGTAAATTCCACGAGCCCTCAAATGATGGAAATTCGCCAACATTTACATTTACACTCAGAAAGTAGTATAATATTAAAAGAGGCACAAAAAATAAGAAAAGGCAAAAAGTAGGAAAAATATTAGCAAATCAAATGTACAGTTGAGTCTCGTTATGTCAAACATATTTCATGTTTGATATATAATTGAAAATTAGTGTAATTCACAAAAGACTGAAAAATTGTTCAACAAAGATATTAATCCATTTTTTTCATTAAACATTTCTAATTATATTTTGGCAAATTTTAATCAATTAATATTTATTGTGAAGACACGTAATTTAGAAACAATTTTCTTCTACCTGTTCTTGAAAATGTACTATAAGTAAGTTTCGTCAGAGTTTAATATCAGTTTCATATATAAATCAATTAAAACTAGATTTTAATCTATTTAGGAATAGAATAAAAACTTAAATCAAATGTTTAAGTACTTTAGCGTACCTAAAATGGGTTCGTTATAACGAGATGTACGTTAAATCGAGCTTTTGCTGCATAGCTTATAGGAATAACACTAATATATATCTCTATAATTTAAATGAAAAGCCTCTACAAGTTGTGGCAGATCTGACAAAATCAGATGATGTCAAAAGACTCGTCAACTCAACAATTGAAGAATTCGGTCAATTGGATGTCCTCGTAAACAATGCCGGTTCAGCTGGTATGAGTTTGATAAGAGATCCTCGAGTATTGGATGAATTCGACAAAACATTCAAAATAGACGTGCGATCTATTGTAGAGCTCATACACCTCTCTATTCCTTATCTCCAAAAATCAAAGGGAACTATAATTAACATTTCGAGTATGCTATCCCTCCATCCGGTAAATGCTAGCAATTAATCGATAATCATATAACTACTTATTTAATGTTTACAATAATCGCTATAATGTTTTGCAATAATTTAATTTTATATTATTTTTTCACATAAACCGATAATTCAAAAACCAAAAGGCGAGGGGAATGATAGCCTATCAGATGGCAAAGGCAGCTCTCGATATGCTGACAAAAGTGGTGGCTTTAGAATTGGCTCCAGTTATAAGAGTGAATACAATTAAGTAAATATATTTGTATATATCAAATAATGATAATCAAAACATTAATATAACTAATGAAAGCATTTTTGTAGTCCTGGTTATACAAACACTGGTTTTCGTAATGTATTACCTGAACAGGTGTCTAAAATGTTCGATAATATTATGACAAACATCACACCATTGAAAAGAATAGGAGAGCCTTTAGATGTTGCGAAAGGTATTGCATTCTTAGCCTCATCTGATGCACAATTCATAACTGGTACCAATCTTGTGATTGATGGCGGACAGATTCATAATTCTACTGATTTAATGTCATTAATTTTTAATTAATATTAAACTATGATTAACAATATCGATGAGATATTATATAATATGTTTTCAAATAATTATTGAATTAAATAAAAAATTTTCTTAAAAATGATATTCAAAACTGAATTTATTTTACTGTTAACTTTAATTTATGAAATACAATGATATTCTGTAATGTTTGTTAAATAATGTTTATTTGTTATTCATTAATATATTAGAAAATAGAATAAAATCTATACATTTATAATACAAGAATCATGAATTCATTCCGATCCATTCAATAGTTATACTTTCTTTGATTTCAATGTATGCAATATAATAGCGAATCAGTTCATTAAATCAACTCAATTATTTGTAGCTATCCTAATCTGGCATAAACCGCCTTAATACCTATGAGTCGGAAAGGCGGGATATAAATGAATAATCTATATTGTATTCAATCTTACGTAATTT
>JAUJYT010001429.1:0-11640 GCA_033996565.1 Nanhermannia nana
AGTTTCATAAAATAATTCATTTGAGTTTAAGTTTAAGTTAACTTTAACTTAAACTCAAATTACTTTAGGTTAAACTCTAATGTTTGAGTTAACTTAAAAAACTACATAAAATCCATAAAATAACCTAAAAATAAAAAAATAAAACTAATGCATAAACTAATGCCTAAACTAATGCATAAACTAATGCATAAACTAATGCCTAAACTAATGCATCCTTAATATAAATACATGTTCTGCACTAGAGATCAAATCTGTGCAGCATTTCAAAGGATTTTAAATGCTTTCAACGCTTTTTATTAGTTCATAACTTTTAGAGTAACATAAAATACTCGACTACAATATTTTCGATATTAGGCTCTAATGATTGCCGTAATAGTCATATGTTCTCATTTAAAGTTAAAATAATTTGCAATAATATGAGGACAAAAACTTAACATAAATATGAGTATTAGATAAGGTTTTATTAATAAATACCGGAATGTGTTTTGTGTTGATTTTGATTTAAAACATTGTCAAAACTTTTTAAACATTAATCAAACACAACATATATTAAGATATAATTGAGTTGAAGATATATCAAACATATTTATGATAACATAAAAGATTTTACTCTAAAATCAATTCTAAATTTTCTGGTAATTCAAAGTCAGGAGCAGTCAGTCGTGTTTCGCGAGCAAAGATCGAAATTCTTTGTTTAGGCCTTTCTTTTGCGATTTCAATGCAGGAATCGATTAGATTTTTGGTCACTCTTTTACAGCCATCGATTTCAATAGTAGACAATTGTGGGCAGCTTTTGATGACATCTATCAGTTTGTCGCCAATGTTTGTGTACTGAATGTCCACATTTCTTAATTGAGTCAATTTTGAAAGTGCTTCACATAAGTCATCGGTAATCCGTTTGTTTATAACCACTTCACCCGAACTTATTGACAAAGTTTGTAAACCAGTGCTATAAATAGCCAACTGTTTGAGCGAAACGTCTGTAACCACCGATCCCTCAATACTTATTTTAATCAATTTCCTACACTTTCTCATGATTTCAATAAGAATTTGGTCGAAATTAATTGATGGCAAATACAGAACCAATTCTTCCAATTCAATGAAATTAGAGATTTTTCTTAAGACTCTGTTATTATTGATAAGAGAACAGTCGACTTCAAACTTCTTCAAACACTTCAAGTGATCGCATATCTCTTCGAGCATTCTATTGTTCAAAAACTCTCCGTTTATTTCCAAATCATTCAAATGAATGCCATTTCCGGACACAAGAGATTGAATGCCATTGAGATCAATATTCCAGCACTCGTTGATCGCCAATCGCTTTATGTGTCTGCCAAACAGTGAAAATGATTGTCCATTTATACGAACATTATTACTGACATCAAGTATTTCGAGATTCGGACACTTTTCTAATACAAACTTAAGACTATTTTCACTGATATCGCTGTCATTTAGTAAAATGTGTTGAAGTGTTGGTCCACAGGTGTTGACTATAAACCGAAGCACTTCATCGATGAGTCCCTGAGAGTTAGAGAAGTCGATGTGTTCCAGACCTGAAGGACATCCACTTCTGAAGAAATCCCAAACATTTCTATCAAATATTGTGAACTCAAGACTGAGAGCTGTTATGTTTGGACAACATTTGAATAAATTGCTTAAATGATTGTCAGTAATGATATACAAAGTTCTTGAGCCGTCTCTTATAGTACGGCAACAATTAGCGATACAGTCATTGCTTGTAATCATATGTTTAGTGTTATTGCAGTCACATCTCTGACAATAATACTGCTCTTCATTATGGTCTTCGTTGGGGTCATTGGGGTCACACCTAATAGTGACGCCACAACTGTGTCTTCTTTTAAGCGTATAATCAATTAATAGTTTCCATCGCTTGCAGACAAGTCTGATGTTCAAGAGATCTATTAGTGACAGAAAATCAAATATATTGAGAATCGAGTCGTCAGTAATTAAACTATTTATCAGATCTTCTTTTGGTTCAATTGTCTTTCTTTTTACTAATTGTGACATATTTTAAAAGTTTGACAAAACTATTATTTTTATTTATATAAACCATATAAATAAGACTTAAAATATGATATGTTTATAATCTAATGTTTATTGTTCGTGCGCTTTGATTGGACTGACAGTAGAAATGCGTTCAAATGTGATAACAACTGCAACAAATAGCAAACTTTGTAACGAAAGCGCGTCTTATAAAAGCAATTAATTTATAAAAAATGGCATTTCTATTGATTTGACGAATAATTAATTTAACTTTTATGACTATGTATTATATTATTGTTTGATTAGTGATCAGAAATATTAAGATAGTGCATAAGAATTGATGATTTATTTGTAAATAAGTTTATATCTAAAAAATTAATTTATAGCTATTTTTAATAACACATAACTGTATTAATAAAAACTGTTCGACAGTTACTGTAATTATTCGATTTGGAGTCGTTTTAAAGCCAGTCATAAGTTATCGCTTTCTCACTGACACATCAATTAAAATGAATTGTTACAAAGTTAGGCCTTAAAGATGTGATTACGAGATTACAAATGATAACATGAAAGCTAAAAGTTATATTTTAATGATGAAAATAGCAAATCAATTAAGTGGGAATCGCAAGAGAATGTGCCGTTCGTTCTAATATCTCATCAGTTTTAAGTCTCCAATTCTGAACATCTTTAGATACTGCACACCACGCCTCTCCATGTCTGGGCTCCACTGAGACACACCTTCGTTTCACATCCTCTTGTTGTTCCTGAAAATGTGATTAAAATGTGATAAATAATAAATAATCAAATTGACAGTGAAGTGAAAAGTAGACAAACTTGAGTCCCGTGAAGAAGTTCGAACTTATAAGCGTAAGCCCACGAATCTCCCAAATCGGGCTCTATTTTTAGTGTACGATTAAACCACTCGCGGGCTTTGTTTAGCTTCCTTTCAGTCCAAAAGAGCTTCGAACAGGAGAGCAGTACGTGTGGGTCGTGTTCGCATCGCTTCAACGCATCAACACTTTTACTCTTTCTTTGGGGTCTGTTTTCCATGAAAATGGCTTCAGACCAAAGCAGACCACTTTGGGGACAGTCTTGAATAGCTATAAAGTTTCAAATAAATATTTATTACAGGTATAATACGGATAATCATTATAACAAACCCTTAGCCATCATAGGCATAGCAATGTCTCTGTTTGCTCCTCTCATTTCTACTCTGATAGCTTCTAACCATAATTCTTGACATTTAGGATTCCGAAGTCTTGCTTTCTCGAGAACAGAACGCGCTTTTATAAGAGCGCCTGATTTTTCTTCAAGTCTGGCCAATAGAATCCAAAGCGGAACAGATGTGGGATTGTTTTTCAAGCCATTATGAAAGGCCTCTCGCGCCTCATCGGTTCTGTTCTCCTGTTGTGCGATCTGACCGATAATCATCCATAGCTTTGGATAAGTTGGATATTCTTTAACTCCTTCTTCAAGTAATTTTTTAGCAGCGGTCAGATCACCCAATTGCCACTCGAGTTTAGCTGATTTCATAACAACTCTAGCAGTGGGTGCACTCAATCGCGCCTTTGCTAACAATTTTCTAGCCCTCTGGTATTCTTCATTTTCTGACTCGAGCTTAACCGCCGCCAACCATATCTCTTCACTGTTCGGATTAGCTTTGAATGCAAGCGATAATATTTCTCGGGCTGACTGGACATTGCCTGTTAACCACTCAGATTTAGCGCCCATAAGCCATAACACCTCTGCTTGAGGACAGTGTTGAACCGCTGACTGTAGCAAAGCTTTAAGACTTCTTCTGGAGCCGTGATTTTTTTCAAAGTAGGCGGCTCTCAACCAAATGGATTTCTTGTTTGGGAAAGTCTTGATCGCGTGTCCATATATAGCGCGCGCACATTCGAACGCCTCCTGATTGGCAAAATTTTCTGCGTCTTCAAGCCATGTATGCTTACGGTCTTCATCGTCAATACCGTATCCGATGACCGCCTGAACAATCGCCTGACACGTTAGTACAGAACCAGACTTTTCAGTATCCATCGCATCCTTAAGCCATTGTTCGCGGTTTATCTCAACGCCATTAGCATTAAGTGAAGAAATGGCTCTATCAATAATTTTCTGAACCATAACAGTGTTTCCCTGCGCTTCTTCTAGTTTTGCGGCTGTGATCCATATCTGTCTATCGGTGGGAATGTTTTCTCGCGCTTTGTTCAGCACTCGTCTTGCGTTTTCATATGACTCAAGTCTTGCGAGTGCGAGCCATAGCTCAACACTTGTAGGACAACACTCGACAGCGCGACTTAATAAAATGCGAGCATCTTCTGGGTCTTCGAGTTCAACCGCTTCTTTCCACAATCGAACTGAATTCGGAATGTGTTCCAAAGCTTTGCGAAATATTTTCTTTTTAGCTTTAATTTCTTGCTCTAATTCTGCGGCTTTGATCCAAAGGCGTACAGAAGACGATATTTGTTGAACTGCTTGTGCGATAACAGATTTGGCCAAATCTGCGGGTTGTAGTCGCGCCGCTTCTAACCAAACATCCTCAGAGTTTGGACACATTTCGCACCCTTTCATCACTAAATTTCTAGCAGTTTGAAGTTTTCCCGTGACTTCTTCGAGACGCGCAGATGCGATCCAAGCCGGCGGATGGTTAGGATTCGTCTCACGAACAGATTTTAATAACAAACGCGCTTTTTTAATATCACTGCAAATAAAAAGTGTATTGGTTTCAAAACTATTATTACTCAAATTGAATGCCAAACCTGATGTCTGCGCCATGACTTGGAATCATAGACTGTAAGTCTGTTAAATACCCTTTCGGGTCGACTACTGTTTGTCCGCTCACAGAATCTGAAGCCTGATTGAGCTTAATGTCCATAAGAGTATTCCTCGCCTGACCTATTTTCCTGAGATCCAGATTTCCCGGAGTCAAAAACCCGCCCGGAGTTAAGAGTCCAGTTGTAGTTCCCGTTAAAGGGGTTTTTAGTCCTGTTCTCGGATCTATAGAAACAACTGAATCGCCGGTTCCTATGGCTGAGTTATGCGATAGAATAGAGTCAGGAACGGGCGTAAATTTTTCTGCGCGAGGATTTCGCATCTTCTTATTCCTGGCGTCGC
Organism: Nanhermannia nana; assembly: GCA_033996565.1. Taxonomy (NCBI): domain Eukaryota; kingdom Metazoa; phylum Arthropoda; class Arachnida; order Sarcoptiformes; family Nanhermanniidae; genus Nanhermannia; species Nanhermannia nana. The sequence goes on from JAUJYT010001429.1 coordinate 5,119, forward strand.
CCACTTCTGGAATTGTTTTCCATTCATCTTCAGTAACAGCCGCCAAATCTCTCTTTAAATCAGAAAATTGTTGCTGTATTTTAGGCCTTTCCTGACGGTATTTCTCCAATTCTCGCCTCAATTTGTTTTCTCTGTACTCTTTCCGCTTCTCATCCATTCTCTTATCGATTGACTCATATATTTGATCCGCTTCTTCATCGTCTTTATCATATGGATCTTTACTGAAGAGACTTCCGCCATAACCGTTAAATTCATCATAATTTGAATCATTGAGATCTTCTTCCTCTTCCTCCTCTTCTTCTCCCTTTCTTTCTCCGGGCTTTTTAATAATCTTAGGCTTTGGCGGCGCGTGTCTATCATCACTGCCAATGAGTACATCACATTAGACATTACATTCACATTAAAATATGTAAAAACTAAACAAAGTGTCAAACATTCAAACATACGGCACATCACTGGCATCTCTGGCCGGCCCGATATCGCTTCTGGTCGTAAAACCTGTGGCGCTATTAAAACAATACTATAATTATTTATTTATCGTATATTTTGTTTTAATAAATATTAAATATTAATAAAAACTTTTTGCCGAACGTTTATTAAAAACAGGTGAAGACATACCCTCTTCCGGCTCCGGCCACATAACCCAACGGCGCCGGAAGTCCTGTTAAGTAAGAAAAAGTAAATTTAATTAACTTTTAATTAACGATAATATTAGAAAAACATAAACAATGAAAAAGTTTTGACAAATTTATTAACCAATAAACGCCTTCTTCTTTTTGCTGACCAGAGCTCCCGGGTGTGGGACATTAGCGATGCTCATCTTGGGATCACTTCCTTTATAAGACTTTTATTAATAATTAAAATAATTTGTAACAATCATTAAAACCCAACTCTAATAAAGTGTTTGTTTTGTAAATCAAATGAAACGTATTTGGAGTGAATGTTGTGTTCCGTTGAATGCATTGAATTCACTATTAATAAAGTGAGACAACGATTATATCGCTATCTATGAGACGTTTCAACTCTAAAAAGATTTTTCGCATTTTATTGTCCGTATTGTATATCAATAGCTATAAGCATAAGATTATGAACAATATTGTCATTTAAATAAGTTTACGCTTCTTTTCGATCATCTCAGGTATTGATTGACAACAATTCACATAAGAATGAGTCAAATTATTGATGTCTAACAGATTTGATTGGATTAAAGTTAATAAAAGTCTATCATAAGAATGAGGACAACATATATGCAAAGCTCTGACTCTTAATCCTTAAGTATTTTGTTAGCAATTATTTAATTAAAATCATTAAAATTTGAATAGTTTTCTGCTATTATTTAAAAATATATAAACTATTAATTCATTTAAATATAGATTTATTGATAAATTCATCTGAATATAAGAGATAATTAAAGATGTGCTCAGCATATAGTCTTCATTTGAATCTGTAATGTGTTAGCCATTAATATAAGACATTCACTAATCGCACGTTTATATCATCGAATTTCTAACAATTATTGAAATGACAACTATTTGTTTAATTCATTTTTCTGATAGAATGGGCAAAAATAAGAAATCAAAGAAAAGTATATCAAAACTATCGGTTCCGTCAACAGTCAAACTCATATCACATTCAGGTGTGAAAAGCTCTTTGGGAAACAGTAGTTATGGCAGTAGTTCCTCTTCAAAACCAATCGTAACCAATTCTGGTGTCTCTAAAAATGGTTCCGCAACTATTTTGGACGCAGAGTCAGGTCATGAAAGTGTTGGCCCTGATCTGCACATTGACATCGATTCGATGGATCATTCATTAACACGCGAACCCATCAATTTGGGCGTTAAGAATGTTCGACAGATCATGTCTTGTGTTAAAGAAGGAACCATTGAAGTCAAAGATTTAATACTAAATGAGTGTAATATAATATATGAGTGCAAAATATGTTCTAACCTTTTCAGAAGTTTAGCTAATTTCATAGCACATAAACGTATTTATTGCAAAAATCATTTTTGTGAAAAGATGATGCTCTTTGACTCAACTGTTCTCCAATTTAATGATTATGAAGAAGATAATTGCGAAGAAAATGAAGTTGAAGAAGAAGACATTCACGAAGAGGAGGAAGAAGAACAAACAGATAGTGGAAACGTAACAACTATTGATTTTGTGTCTCCTGCATCGAGTTTGGCCACTACAAGCTCTACCGAAAATGTTAATCCAAATAAAGCAAACAAAACTGTTGTCAGTCAAAAACGTAAATTTATTGACAATTGTATACAAAAGATTGAAAATGAAAAACAAAAAGAGCAAAACTCTAATTTATTAGAACTTAAGTTAAGCTCAATTAAGACAAATCCAAACGCTGTGTTTCAAAAAATTCAAACAAACGAATTCGATTCTCTCGATGAAGTCAATAAATGCTCGACAAAGTCGGGTTCTGTTGACAAATGTGTGGATATTAATCAAAATAAAAAAGAAATAATTAATGAATTATTCAAAGATGCAAAAAGGGATGCAAATAATTCATGCGAATTAAATAAAATTCAAGCCTTAAAACGTCAAAGGCTTGAAGAAATACTTCCGCGATCTGAAGTGAATGGATCGCAAACACAAATTAATGAAGCTTTGGATGTGAAGTGCGAGATATGTAATTCTTCGTTCACATCATCAAAAACATTCAAAGTTCATATCAGAACAATTCATTCAACTAATCGACTCATATATCCGTGTCCTTTATGTTCGTTAACATTCAAACAGCTCTCAAACGCCACCAGACATATAATTCAAATACACAAACGAACCAAAACACAGGCCAACACTTTGAGAGAAGTTATGAAACGAAGAGCTTATTCTGCGAATAGCAGTGAAAATAGTTCAGAGGTTGAAGACGCGAGTGATGAGGACGAAGACATTGAGCACACTGTTGAACAAATAAACATTGAAAATAAAATCAAAGCAAATAAAGTGGAATCTAAGGTATTATTAGACAAATCATCCCAATTGTCTATTCGTACAGTTGAAAACGAGAGCTCAAAGCAGACCGAGAGACGAGTGAAAGAGTCGGCCAGAATAAACGCCGCCTGTGTTTACAACTGCGGTAATGTGTTCGATTGGGCGCCCGCTAAGAGAAGTCATGAAAAAAGTTGTCGCAAAAGGTTTGAACACGAAAAAGAAGTGAGTTCTGTATCAGAATATAATGGGTCTTCACAGTCGTCATCATTGCCATCAAAAAACTATAAAATTCTTAATTCGTTTTCCACATCAATTACTGAAATGCAATCCGAGAGCTCATCTCAAAATCAATTTCTTTCTTCGAGTCAAGAATTATCTATAGTTTCAAACCATTTCTCAAACACTTCATCAAATATAATGCTACCTAATAGTGTAGAAGAAAAAATCAAAGAGTTTGCAGATCTTAAATCACTTCGTTGTACATTATGTCCATCACAAGACTTCATGAATCTCAATCAACTCATACAACACGCAGTCGCTCATATTGGTTACAGTATTTATCGATGTCACGGGTGTTCATATCATTCTATATATGAGAATGACATGAAATATCATTTAATGAATAATCACAACATCAGCGAAGACATGATTGGCAAACATTATCAAACTTTGCCGACTCTGACACAGCCCAGACTACTAATAGTTCCTGTAAAAGCTAGAAAATCAATCAATGGTCCAACACTTTCGAGTCCAATTGTACAAGAGAGAGGTGAGAGAGGTTTGCTTATTATTTACCTTATCATTCAATCAGAATATATCTTATTCTCTGATAGAGTCACAAAATCAGGACAAAAATTCCAAATTGAAGATTCATTTGAGAACAATGGGTAACACTTCGAAGAAGTGCTATGAAATTGTAGACAAATAAATGTAATATATTTTTTTGCTCGTAAAATATTTATAATATTGCAAAAATTTATTATTACTAACGCTTTACTATTATTTAAAGCTTTATTGTTAACTATATTTTGAACAACACTTGTATATAATGCAAAGTAAGAATTGAATAAATGTTGATTTAATTTTTACTATACGTTAATTATAGTATCAAATTTAGACACAAGTCGATTAGATTTCAGATAAACTCAAAGCCTATTTATCAAAAATTATCTGATTATTATTTTCTAAAACTCTTGTATATCATACTGTAATTTATTGTATGTATAATAGTAATCCTAAGACAATGTTTCGAGAGCTCAAATTTTTTTTATTAATCAATAAACATTACGAGTCATATAAATAACAGCAAAATCTTACTGATACTGATTATTGTTTTATTGGCTTTTAATATATTCACAATTCTTTACTCTTAATAGAATTGAAGAAAAATAACGATAAATATAATTCTAAACTTTATTTTATATTTAATTGAATTAAGCAAAGAAATCATAATTAAAAGAAAAAGAAGAGCCGTACGTCTCTTTTGATATATATTTAAAACTATACAAAAGTAAATTTTGAAGACACCAAATTATTTTATTCCGCGACAAGATATTAGACCCCAAAAAACTTTTTAATGAATTGATCTGATCTGCTTTGTAACAAATGAGTATCAGTTTGTGTGTCTATCAATTAAATTTAAGAATTGATTCGTTTCCTAACAGTAATTAAAAATATTGTTTATTACTTTTACTAATTCTATGCTTTTAATCACATTATTTTGAATCGCTTCAATAGAACTTCTGAGTGGGAAAAAGGATACTCAATGTAAGATTGCATGTAATTATGTGAGTGAATGTATGTGTGTGTATGCGCTTTCGGTCAAAGGTCACAATCTCCAACGCACATACAATTTAGATAATGTTAGTCTTTTGAATTTTAATTTTGCAGTTAACTTTTATCTATCACTAGAATTAGTTTAATGTAATGTACTACAGTGCGATCCATCCTTTATGTCCCACCAGAATCTTTTAATAACTTTTTAATTAAAAGAGATATCTAATTGAAATTTAGCACAATTATAGCTTAATTATCGATAATTAATAGGCTTATAATAAATTTCTTTAATCATTATTCAATTATTAATAAAACACAAAAATTGCAATCACCGCAAAACAATGGGTTTCTATTGTAAAAAATTATTACAAATTTTGTTTCACAAACAATACTAATAAAGAATTTGAGAAAATATTTATGCGAGAATTTGTGAAGAAAGAAGTGCCTTCTCAAAGGCAAGAGTCTTTTCAATTCTTCATAGAGTCAGAATATTTGCTAAAAAAAGATAATTTTCAGATTTTGTAACTTTTATATAATTGATTATTTAAGTTGTGAATAAATTAAATTGAAGAATAAACTTTTGGAGATTCAATTATTCAAATTACTGTTTATTACAAGTTATACTCAAAAATAATTTTCTAATTAAAATTTGTAATTAAAAATTTATTCTGGAAAGACTTTTTCAGTAGGCTTTATATAAATGGTTGTAAAATAGAGACTTTGCAAAAAATATGTTAAATTTAGTTAAAAGTAGAGATTTTAATTTGATACCAATTATATTAATATTTGTTAATTAGTTGTTGAGTTTTAATGATTCGAAATGTTGCATACAATAGCATACACAGTACACTTTCTGTGAGGTAGAGCTAAGAATAAACAAATAGAAACTGCTGTGTATTTTAAAGACAGTTTTGAACTTTCGATTGAACCAAACTCTTAGATTCACAATACCTAAAGAATAAGAATTGAAATACGCCTCAGGGAAGTGATATTCCCATTTCTAAACTATTAAAATATAGAAAGAGATGGCTGTTTAATAAAAAAACAGTTTGCAATTCAATGAATTGGAGTGTTGGCTCTGAGAGCTTAAGTTGATGTCATAAACTCGTGTGAATCGCATAAATTAAATAATTAAAGTGAACGTAAATAAGAAATTTCAGGTTTTTATATTGTGTTCTCATTCAAATTAGTTCTGCACCACATCACCAGATGAGACCAGAAGAACGGTAAGTCGTTCAATCACTCCGACTCAAAAGTTATTGTAAAACACAGAGTAGAAAACATTTGAATGAAGGGATAGATAAGTCTGAGCCTGACTGTGCTAACTATGAGATAGTTAAGAATCACTAAAGATGAGAGACGACCAGCTTGTGAATCATAGAGGAAGCCGAAGAGAATAGTGAGTGCGATAAAGTGGTTGAGTGAAACTCAGAAATAGTAAAAAATCTCAAAAAATATTTTGAGCGGGAATTTTCTGAGTTCTGAGAAAAATAGAATTGAATTTTTGCAATAACTTATTTATTAGACTTATACTTATACAGTATAAGCTTTTTTCCAAGAAAGCTCACCTTTTTATTTGTGTTGATCAGAGATTTTATGAGAGACTAAATGAAATAGACAAACAAAAAACACTTTAAGGCTGACATAACAATCCTACAAAACAATTCTTTAATAAACTTATATATGTTAACGATATGTAAATAATATAATTTTGCACTTTTACAAAATAAATTTTTTGCACTGACAGAACTTTTGTGTTTGTGCTTATCTGTTATTTTACTATATATTAGTTATGGTTAT
>JAUJYT010001430.1:0-11639 GCA_033996565.1 Nanhermannia nana
CCATTGACTTCAGTTTAAAAAGCATTAAAACAAATCATTTCTATTATTATTTTCATTCATTTCTCAATTATTAAAAAAACTTTTATTTTAAATAAAACAATATTTTAAAATGCATTAAATAGTGATAACAAATAGCAATAAACAAATAAATGATCGGACAATACCTTCACTCATTAGAGTTGAGGCCATTTTAATGCGTTTTATAGCAGAGAAATAGTTCTCACAAATGCTATATCTCTCTGATCTCTATAATGGCGTCTCTTTTCATACGATTAACGAAATCAACACTTTTATTAGTATTAAAATTTTACGAAATTTAAATTCTTGTTAAAATAGAAACTGTTTCACTTAAATTCTTATAAAATACAAATAAAATAAAGTCAAAGCTTTAAAATGCAAATAATATTATTATTTAAAGTGATTTTAAAATTAAAATGTTAACAATCAATCACTTCTGAGATGAGATGAGTTGTAATTTCTTTTTATTCTTTATACAAACCGTTTAGAGCACTAAATGTTTCTGTTTTCGGTATTTTCACATTTTACCCAATTTTCCTAATTTTATTATTTTCCAAAGTTTTTAATTGTTTTCGCTTTAATAATATTTCAATAAAAATTATAACTAAATTCCTTTAATTTTATATTAATTGAGGTGAAACAGATAGAAAAAGCAATTCTTTACCAAAATGAACCTAAAAATAAATAATTTGATTATTTAAATTACCGGTTTGAAGGTTATTGAGTTCTAATACGAATATTATAATACGCATAATACGTATTTACTGTAAAGTTACATATCTTTTAAGAGGAGATAAAACTTTGGAATAACACTAACAATAAAAGTTTATATCATACAAATAATAGCTTATAAAATACATCAATAATCTCTAGTGGATTCAAATCAATTGTCTCTATTATAATAATACGTTCGTTAAAAATGGAATTTTTTTATTCAATAACATTCTGAATTTTATGCAAAAATAATAAAATTATTTATAAATTAACAATAAGAAAGTTTTAAAATTTTAAGTTTTTCCCTTCGGCTTCAATACATTCTCATTCTGAAGCCGAGCCCCGCATGTTTGCGAAAAATTAGTTTAATGGCCAGTAACCTAACCCTTTGATGTAACTAACTATCCGGTTTTGCGGTTATCCTGTGGAAGGGTTAGATTGTTACTCGTGCGTGTTAAAAAACTTTATTATGTAGATCTCTAGTCCGCATTATAGCTAAATTATCGCGTTTTATTGATGAAATTCAAATCGTCCAAATGATGGGTATCTGTTTATTCATGTCATAAATGATTAAGAGAGGAATGTTTGTCACATTTTGCTAAATAAAACACTTGTAAAGGGCTGTCACCGCATGTTTAGAAAGTAGCCAAACTTGGCCTAATTAATTACTGTGATTTATATGTATTATAAAACTGTTTAGATTTTATTTATTTATTGGCCTTTAAATCATATAAAAGATTCTGTCTATTAATTAAATGGGTTTAACTTAAAAATATTAAACTCTTTTTTGTTTGATTGTTCTAAACCTGTGCAAAACTTTTTCAAACTTTGGCATACAGTACATGTTTGTGAAGTGTATACCTTTTTGTGTTCCATTGAAGTGAAGGTCAACGGTTAAAATTATGTTAGATTTAGTGCAACACATCACTAAACTAAAATGATTTATGTGTAACTTTTTAAGGGTAAGCAACAGTACTCAGTCCTCAACCTGACTCGTGGTACAGGTATTACCCGTATTAACAATTTTATGACAATTGATTACTTTAAGGAATATTAGCTGTAAACACCTCTAATCATTAGAGTTAGGATTGATCTTTACTTTGTCATAGCATTTAAATGTATTCAGACTTTTAAATAAATAAAATATTTCTTTTTATATCCTTTTTAACAATTGCTCTAAACTTTTGACAGCTTTTTATTCCTTATTCCCATTTATTTAATAAATAAATATTTAAATTAATTTAGATTTAAGTAATAAACAGTTTAATTGATTGTCTCAATTGAAATGCCGGCCAAACAGAGAAAGATTGCATTAATGGGCTTTCGATCAGTCGGTAAGTCTTCCATTCAATTAATTAATTGTTTGTTTTGATTTATTCACTATTCAAATGGTTGACTATTGATAGGGAAGTCATCGCTGACCATACAGTACGTCGAGGGACAGTTCGTCGACTCTTACGACCCAACCATTGAAAACAGTATGTCTTGTATTTGACTTTCTTTTTATTAATCATACCTTTTATTGCTTTTATTCAATGTTTATAATAATATCTAAAAATAATCTCAAAATCTTATCCTTTTCTGACTTTTGTTTTTTTAAACGATTAAATATTCCACAAAAGTTGTTATTTTGCTATTTATCTGTTTGTGTCAAATATTGTTTTCAATTGTTTTGTTGTGAATGTCATCTGATTTGAGTGAAGAAAGACTTCAATTATATAAACGGATAATGTAATGAAAGCAATGACTCACTAATAGTCAAAAACTCGAATCAATTATGAAATAAAATGAATAAAACGAGTTATCGTTCAGTTCAATAATGACTCATATTTTGCTGTAATTATTAAAATATCGCAAAACTTTTCCTTATTTTATAGCTATTCTCGTTTTTCTCAAACAGATTAATTAATTTTCATTAAAATTGAGATTTGCTTGTCTTTTAGGCAAATAAATGAAAGTTTTTGTAAATACTGTTATCTATTATTTTAATGATAAAGAGCTCTAAAATAGAATATTAAAGTAAACTCAGCACAAAAGTTGTATTTAAGACTCATTTTGACAATCAGTCTATCATTTACTGCATTAATGATTAGCTATACTTAACTGTAATCATAATAAAAATATTAATAAATCCATTAAATTCTAGATATATTTGAAAGTTTGAACATTTATTAATCAATAATAAGTTTTAATTATTAAATAATTTGCATAAATATTAACCGGAAATGAATCCAAACAAAAGTCTAACGCATAACAAGTGATATCTCTTTACTTTTAAACAGTTTTCAAATACTGTTCATAAAATAGTATTAATATCTGTCCTAATGTTTCATTTGATAACAATTTTACTCAATTCTATGCCTTTTAATTGAAAACAGTTTTTATGTTTTATTATTAGAAACTCTTATGAACCTATTTTATAAAAAAATTTGCAATTTATTGAAAACCTTATAAATGAATTATAAATTCCTATAATTGCTACCTAAAGTATCAGACCTTTAATTAAGAGATTTATTCAAAAGTTTTACTTTATTTTTGAATTAATTTTCGTTAAAAATGAGTTATAATAAGTTGATTGACGATATGTTTGACTCAATACAAGTGAGAACTGTCACAACTAAAAAGACAAAGTGATAGAAAACAAAAAACTTTCAATTATTTGTGTATTTTATTATATTTATGAATGAGTTTAATATTAAGTATTAAAAGTGCAAAAAAATTGATTACAGCCTTCTGTAAGACTATAAAAGTTCGCGGGCAGGAATATTTTTTACGATTGGTGGACACCGCTGGTCAGGACGAATATTCTATTTTTCCACACGCGTACGCCATAGACATTCATGGCTATTGTCTTGTGTATAGGTAGGTATTCATCAAAATTGTTTTATGTCATTATTATTATTAATGAGAACATAGACTCAAAAGGTTCCTCAGTCTGAGCCTATGCTCTCATTAATTATTAAAAATGATTATGTTATTCATATTATATAATATTTATAATTACTTTCGAAAATCTTTTATCGTTGAGAAACTCATTTATAAATCATTTACATTCCATTTATTTGACGAGAATATCAGTCAAATTATATCTTTTTTATTTCTATAACAGTATTAATAGTTTGAAGTCATTCGAAGTCGTGAAAGTCATATATGAAAAGTTATTAGATATGACCGGAAAAGTTCAGTAAGTCTTTCATTATTTAAAATATAGCTTTCATTTTGAAATAACTGTTTTGTTAATTTATGTCAAAAGTGTTCCAATAATTCTCGTGGGAAACAAAGTAGACCTTCATCTCGAAAGATGTGTTTCTCAAGAAGAGGGGAAAAGACTCGCAGAGTATATGAAAGCAGACTTTGTTGAAGTCAGGTTTGGCTTTATTTTTATTGTAATAAAAACAAACTGTTGTCAAACTGTTGTCATTAGAACTTAATCCTCTTTTAGTGATTGAATACAATTTTCTTTGAAATTAATTAATATGTATTTTAGAAGATATTTAAGAAAAATAATAGATTGTTAACCATTTATATTTACATTTAGTGCTAAAGAGAACTCAGCGGTGAATGACTTATTTCAAACTCTGATCCTTTCGATCGAAAGGGGAGGACACGAGGCGGGAGAGAACACACAGGAGAAGCCAAACAAATGCGTTATTGCTTGAATTGTTAGCGCTTATGTTGTAATTGATTAGAAAATTGCAAATATACTAATATTTCTCTAATAATAAAATTATTGTAAATTATTTTGAAAATAATCCTTTTTTTAAGTACAGAAATTAATATCATTTAATAAATGCTTTTATTTATATAAATAGTTTGCTAATTATTTACATTTAATAATAACTGGTTTTTAAAAGTCTAGAACATGGTATGAATTGATAGCTTTGTTTTGATTTAATTTGTTTAAACATATGAATTGCAGCGAAAGATAAGTATTAATAGAATTTATTGGTTATTCTGATTCTCTTCGCTTTCGAGTTGTTTAACAAACTTACGTCTCTCTCTCTCTAGTCTTATAGAGGCTCGAGTTGCGCTATAAACGTCATAAATAGGTCGCGAGAATATCATACCAACGATAATAAGCGAATATATCATTATATTTCTCTGCCTGTGCAGTGAATACCACGGAATCTGTTTCACGGGTTTTCCGAATAGTTTTCTACCAATTGATTCGTTTCGACCCAAATGTTCTTTAATTCGTTTTGTTTGACTGTCATTTGACATGTTTTCCATTTTTCTAAATTATTTTCATTTAATTATTGCAAATACTATTCAATTAAATATCAATCTATTGCGGACTTTGGCTTTAAATAACGTTACAATTAATATAAATATAAATAGATTATAAACAAATACTTTTTTTTGAAAACAGATGATTCAAAATCACTAAAATTTAAGGTAAAGTACGTCTCGAAATCTCAATTAGAGAAGAGTTTATCATTTCAGTTATAATAATATAATTGAAAATTAAAACAATATTTAACTCAAATTCAATTTGTTTTTGTTTGAGTTTTATTTATAAATATATTTAAAATGTATTTTATTTTCAATTATTAAGTATTAGGTCTTATATTACAGTTGAATATAAGGGTTGCGTTCAATGGTTTACGTACTATGTGTTCACTTTTTGAGTGCTTTACATATGATATTCAATTGATTTCAATATTTGTTTGTAAACAAAATTATAATAATATTTAATTGCGAGCAAAGACACAAACAATGAATTCGGGTTCAAAGTATGCAAACCTTCCATTTGTAGCGATTGGCGAAAAAGATGTGTTTGAAAGCGAAGACACTCCAGAGTCAGATCAACTGCCAGTTCGCGAACCACTCCTTTGGGACGCTTCTGTGGATGTGATCTCTTGTGGAACTCTTGAGGCCTTTCAACGATTCGCTGACACCAAAAACGAACAGTTCGTCGAAAAGGTATTAAAGAATTGATTTGAGAATAAGTTGTTAATTGAAATGAATTGCAAACACTTATAGACCACAAGTGAGTCACTGCTCGAGAAGTATAACAGATTAAGAGAAGAAACTCAAGAACTGGTTGATTTTGCATCAAAAGATAGCAATGAGTCCAATAAGGATTTGGTCTCAAAAGTAGACAAACTTTCGCAACAATTACAAGAACTGAAAGTCTTGCGCTTCGATAACAGCAATACTTTGAAGGATGTCTTCCTTTCATTTGATAAACCCGTCGATCAATTGAAACAAACACCAGATTCTGATGAGAACAGGAGTGAGTCTAAAGTGAAGTACGAGTTATTTTATAAACCAGAACACTCTCGAGTCAACGATTTGTCAAAAGTGAATGCTTTGGAGCAGAGAATTAAACGCATTGAAACTGTTTTGGGCGCTAATGATATCAAAGTCAATAACTATTATAAAGATAAAAGTCTAACTGAATCTGTACACGAGTTGACCAAAAAGGTGGACCAATTCGATCAAAGCTCACTCGAAAGGGTTGACTCCAGACTACATATGATTACCGATAAATTATCACAAATTGCTGAACGAAAAGCACAGTTCGAAGAAATAGAGAAAATGAGTAAATTGAATGAATTGTATGAATTGATCACTAAAACTGAGAAAAGTCGTGCTTCTCTTCCGCATGTTTTGGAAAGATTGGAGACATTGAGTGAACTTCAAGAACAAGGTTTGCGTTATTATTAATTCACTTTTGAACTAAACTTTACATTAATCTTATTTTATTTATTGTTTGTAAAGCAATGCAATTCTCTTCTGCGCTCTCATATTTGGATTCATTGCAAACTCAAACCACAGATTCGATGAAAAATAACGAAAAACAACTCGAATTAACGAAAGCGTCCTTTGAAAAAAATGTCGAAGCAATTAAAGAAATACTTTTAGACTTTGATAAACGCTTACAAGCTTTGAAATAGCAGTTGACTTATAATTTTTATATTATATTAATTTATAAAATAAAATCAGTAATAAATAAAGGCTTTATTAAAGCATTAATTTTAATTTTTGACTGCTATTAGTTCTGGTCTTAAATATATACCAATTGATTAATTTTATTTAAATTATTTTATTTACTAATCTATTGATATAAAAAAAAATTCATTTTATTATAGTGTTTAACATTTTTAATGCTATTAAATATCAATAATATATCTTTGGAAACAGTTATTCTTATAAAGAATTATGATTTAATTGAACTTTTTTTCTATAATTACTTATGAGTAATACTGTACAGCCTGACGCAAATTATGACAATTGGGAACTGATTATTGCTGACCGACCGCTCCTACAGTTATGATGTGCTACAGTAACATTATAGTAATGTTAAAGAGTGAGGATTAGGATTGTGGCAATTCCTGTTTTAGCAATAGGTTTAAACCTATTTTCAATTTTTACTTTTTTATAAAAATATTTGACTGTTTGCTTTAGAACTCTTCATCCCTTAACCTCTATTTTGACAAATAATTTTCCAGAAGAGCTGAGTTAGGCATCATATACCTATATATCTGTGACCAGTCCAGAGGCCTATCAGCTCCTCGGGAAAGTAAAACCTACAGCACCTCATTGTTCTTTTCAATAATCATATAATTTGTGAGTCAACATTTGGCCCTTTTATAGCTTCCGATTCACACCCATTTAATCACTTTTATCTCATCAAAATTGAATGCTTTCTCTTGTAATGACTCAAGTCTTATGTAAACCTATTATTAATTGTTTGCAATCCTTTCGAGAGTTTGTTTTAATTTTGAGATTTTGTGTTTAGACTTAAATTCAAAACAAGCGCTTAACATATCTTACGGTATGTAATAGTAGTACAAAACACATGTTATTTGTTTTGAACTGCACTTCAATAATATTACTGCACTTTTTTTGGTTAAAACTTTAAATTATAATAAAATTGATAAAAGGGTTCACTTTTGGTGATAACAGAAATGTTTAAACCAATTAATGGAAAGCAGTATTTAATTGTGTTGAGAAGTGGACCAAAATCTAATATTTACTATCAATGGAGAGGATTGTCATCAGAAGAGACGACATCAACAGATTGGTTCACGTCTTCAAAACCAGATGAAACGGAGCAAAGAGTGGCAAAGAAGCCGATCAGTTACCTTCCGGACCATTTGGGTCAGTGTCGCAAATATCAGCGTCAGAAGCCGTGGTGGAAGTTCAGGTACTTTATTAACATCAACCCATTGCCTGATGAGACACAAGAGTGGACTCAAACACCTCAATACCCGCCAATCGTTGACGTCTCCAAAGAAGGCATTAAGAAGAGGATTCGTATGGAATGGTATGAAGCCATCAAAAGGCTGCCAACAGCTCAACAAAAGCAGTACGAAATCGCAAAACATTACTCACATCTGAGCTATATTTTAGAGCCTGTGCTCAAAACATATAACGCTTTGCCGTTACAACAGTTCATCACTAGAACTCATTTAATTAGTGGACAATTGCCCGCAGATTATAATGACATGAATGTCGACTCTATTTTAGACAATGGTTTCAAGGAATCCATTCTCGAAAGGATTGCTTTACACTTATTTGAGACCAAACAACGGATACCTAAGAATGAATTCAAGAACACTTTTATTTCTTCGTTGGGTTTTCCGAGCAATGACTTAAGACTTAATGGAGTGAAAGAAGAGGACATTATTGAAGGTGTTATTGAACACATCCGAAAAGCATTGAATCAGAATTACTCGCATTTGGAAAGAGCTCAGGTTTGTAGTTATGAACGGTTTGCTGCAGTTTTTGCTGACATTGAATTTGAATAATAAATAGCTGGACATGAGTGCGAACGTCTGCACTTCGTGGTGGCACAAAGACTTCCCGCCCCCTTTCAAATCACGAAGACGGTTTCCTAATGATGTAATGAATCAATGTTTCACTTATTATGGAGTTCATCCTTTGCATATCAGAACTGAAAACCCTTTACCACAAGTAATTTATTTCAAACATTTGTTTTTCGATATAAAGCTTCAATTAATTAATTCTAAATCTATAGGTGTTATCACTTGATGACGATATGTGTAAGAAATCTGAAATTCCTGATTACAAACACAGTCTCCTTTGTCAAGACGTTTATTTAAAAAGACAAAATCTCTCAAATATTCCTGGATTTTGGAGCGACCACTCGTGTGGCTTCGATTTCCCGTTTCTTATTTGTCATTCGAGACAAGATTTGAAATTAAGAGAACACAAGAATGAGAGGTCTTTTTCAGACACACAACAAGTTCTCGATGGAAAAGCGATTATCTCCTCGTTTGCATGGCTTAATGGAATTGCTTCTAATCTTGGATTTTCTATATATCATGAATTAACTTATCCTTTAGTAACAAACGTTATTATAACAGACGGACAATTCTGGTGTTTCTATGTTTATCAACTGAATACACATTGTTTTCATAGTGATGTTGACACAGATCAATTGAGAAATGTGTGTTGGAGTAGCGGTGACATGAAGTTATTTGATGCTTATGAAAACGGTCAGCTCATTGGCGTCAACGATGAGGTCCTAAAGCTTATTATAAAAGTGAGACTTTATTAACACCTTTCATATTCACAATTGTAATACATTAAGAGAAATATTTATAAAATTAATTTATTTTAATAATCAATAGTTTCTTATTCGTGAACCACAACTAAATGATGACCGCATTCTTCGTCCATATTTGAGTGAAGACACGCGAAGTCAGGATGACATCAATGAATTGAGTTATTCATTGAGGCGAAAATATAGCAATAAATCCGACCGTTACATCGCTGATCGACAAAAAGTGCATTTATGGGAACAAATATATAAATATCATAAGGATGCCATCCCTACACCTCACATACGAACAAGACCTAAAATGAAATTCAGATATCCTCCGTTTTTCACACGTTAGCTTTAATTTTATTAAAATTTTACTGTTCTGTACATGTTATCAAATCAAATATAAAGTTAGTTTATGTAAAGTTATTTCAAAAGCTGAACTTAACATTTGATAAAATTTTGTAGATTACAGGTATTATTCAATAATAGATTACTTTATTGAATAAATAGTTTTTTCAAACTAATTAAATTCAGTTAACAATTATGAAATGACTAATTATGTTATGATTTAATACTAATAAGATAAGAGCGAGAGTCAGTGCCCACTAATCGTTATCAAATCGACTAAAGTTTCCAAAGCATTGAGAATTTGTTGTTTATTAAACGATGAACAGCACAATACCCGCCACTTGTGTCCGTGCATTATGTTCTGGAAGTACTGTTCAAGTTGTTGTTCAGTTTTGGCTCCTGTCATATCCATATGAGTGCCTAATATAAGACATGGTCTGCCTCTCAAGCGATTGTTGGAGAGCACAGACTTGAGTGTCTCGCGCGCACATCTCAGTTCGTCTTCACTGCTCGCAGAGTTCACCGCATAGAGTATTGCATTCTTGTCAGCAAAATAATAATCCCAAAAGTGTTGTACTCTTCCCGATCCGCCCAACTCTTTAATGCTGACAACTGTGTCTTTTATCGGTAGAGTCTTAATATTGAACCCTATCGTCGGCTCAATGTTAGAAGAAGTTTCTCCCACCAAATGTGCTAATAATGTACTTTTTCCCGAACCACTTAAACCTAAACATAGTATGTTATAGTGATCTCTGACTACAAGCATTAGAGGCTTATGGCATAACACGAATTGCCAGCACTAGAAATGATAGAAAACAGGGACAAACAGGAGAAAAGAGAAATAGATTAGGAAACAAGTAAATAATTTGCCATACATTTTATGTTAAACTTATAAGTAATAGAAAGATTGGCTTATACTGTAGTGTTAACATATGATAGATAAGTATATAAAATATTATAATTACACGTCTTATTCCCATACGACATGCTGAAAAACTACAGTCAATTGTCTCTCTAACGCCTGGCATTCTTCTTATTATTTACTTTTGTTTCAATCCAATCAATTTATCAAATATTCAGCAATACTTTTATCAACTTTTCTCAGTCATATATCATATCAAATGAGAACTAATTTATTTTCAACAATTAAATGGAAGATACATTTTATGTTTTAAATAGTTTAATGAATTTAATATTATGAGTTTCACAGTTTATAAGCATTTTTCAATTATAAAAGTTATGCCAAATCTGTACAAAAACAGTATTTCAAAATCATTTTATTTAATGATTTTAAAGCAATTATATATTGTTTATCTATTTGTCTGAATTACAAAAGAATTTGATCTTTGGTTTGTATAATTCATTAGAGAAACTCCATCTCAGTGATCAACATTTTATCCAAATATATGTGAGTCTGCGTCCTCTCAGACCTTGCAAGATATAGATCATTCTCAAAGTCTAAGTTATTTCTAAAACTGTGTTACGCGAGAAGTATCTGGTGGTACGCATAGGTTTTTTGCAATTTATAAAACATTACCATTAGAAATAATTCTATTTTCACCACAAAAATATCTAGTCTTTATTATGATTTTGAGCCTGTGCTCTGTTTATATAGGGTTTCATCGATTTTTTGCTGTTTCAGTGCTTTGGCATTTTTATCATGAAGTGCATTAAAATGAAACTAATTATGAAAAATATTTAACATTTGAAAATCCGATGGGGGTCTGTTTTGAATGAAATTTTTTCCTCAAAAAGAGTTTTCTCGTCAAAAAATTTTTTGTGCCAATGTATGATTGTTTTATGTATTAAAAGCATTTATTTAAAGGCCTTATGAAAAAATTAAAATTTTAATCAAGTCTGAAGTTTTCAGCAATTTTCAAATCAAAAGGAACAAAGACTTGAAAAATCAATTGTACACTTTTTTGGGAATGGGTTAACCCAAAGACAACCATATGCCTTATGAGCAGTGATGTTAAGTGCTCGAGCATTTGGTGCTCGGTGGCGAGCACGAGCACCGAGCACTCTGATTTTGCCGAGCACG
>JAUJYT010001431.1:0-11639 GCA_033996565.1 Nanhermannia nana
GTAAAAATCTCACTGGTTTAACATGGGCTTCAGTGAGATCTCCTCTCATTAGGGAGTTGGCTGAAGAAAACGTTTTTTTATTTCTAACTGATTAGCACAAATTAATTAATTAATTAATTAATGAAATGAAATAAATTTGCGAGTGACTGACCTATCACTTGACAGAATTATACGGAAACAAATCAGTCGAAATAATATAGATCTGAAATCTATTATAGACCTAAAGGTTAATTAGTGTCGAGTAAAATAATTTAAACACACATTTCAACGACACATACTCTTTAATAATCGAAAGAGAACTGAATAAAATATGAATTATAAAGAAAAGACAAATCAAAATCTTTAAAGAAAAACAACACTAATTATCCACTAATTATTCAGATCTCATACTTCATAATAAGGAAAATTTTCAAACAAATATTAAGGGAAAGTCAATTAATTCAATTTAAAGGAACGCTGAAAACATCATAAATAGTGCTCAACTGTTGAGAGAGATTAAACTGATTTCGTCATTGAATTGCACTTTTATTAAAACTTTTAAAAATTGTTTTCAGTAAAATTTAAAAAACAAAAAAAATATATATATTTCTAATCTTTAAATTATTAGAACGGATTAGAAGATTATGCCATTTCATGCATTAATTGGATTCGAAAGGCTTTTATATACTGCTATATATAATTATTTATATCTAACTTGAATTAAATTAATATTTGATACAAATATAGATTTAATGATGACTAATCTGCATAAAGGTCAAAGTTCAATCATTTACATATTTTATTTACACCGTATATAAATTCTGTATAAATGTTAAACAAACGGCTGAAAGTAATGGTAGATATGATCTAAAGATTTGAATTACATGTTATGATGGAATTGAACCTTGTTTTGTATAAAAGATAAAATGATACCTAAAATAATTTAATCTTGAGATTCAGTTCAAGTTTGTGTCTTTCAGTAATTATAATTACAAAATTGCCTGTTCTGACATAGAAAGAGAAATGATAGGAAATTAATTTCTAAATTAATATTAAATAAAGCCCTCCCTCAACTCAAAACACTTTTGCTAGAGTTTCGGTAATTGTTCTTTCCATCCATAAAGAAGAGGCTTATTTTGACTGAATCTCATTTTTATTATTAAATATTTGTTGAGGTAAAGGATTTTTCAAATTTCAAAATAGATATTGATCACTGAGGGGCAAGTCCAGAGAATAGGTGGGGTGTGGGGCCCATCGCAACTTTGTTGTTTTAGAGCTTACATTATCTTTGAATATAATAACCCCAAATTTGTACGCCCCTTATTCTTAATATCTTTAAGTATTCTTTTTAATATCCAACCAACATAAACACTATTATACTATTGTTTATGCTCACTACAGTTGATTAATAAAATTCCCTCAGCGTCCTGATAATTATGGCTATAAATTTTAAAAAGTCGATTTTAACTGACTTCTTTGTGGCCTTGAAACTGCTCGGCAACAACTCCTTTCTAGCGCGATATGAATAGGGATCATAAAGGAGATTCGGGCCTATTACCCTGTTACCAATTGTCAAAAAAATTTCTCCGAATACATGTCCAAGAGTGTCTTCAAATTCTCCACACTACATTCATTAAAATTTTTCTAAGCATTTTTGGCACAAACTTGCGAACTTTTTGGATACGCATCGTTTCTCGTCTTGAATTTTTAAGACTATATGTCAATTAATACACAATATTTTGGCAATTTTTTGAGCCTATTAGACCTTCTTAGCTAACCTAGGTTTAGGTACATAGAGACCTATAGATTAAGATCATCCTAAAAGACATAGGGTCACATTCAAATCTGGTATAGCCCCATTTAAATTTTAACAGCTTAACTCTTGATAGTGGTATACTAAGAGGTATCATTGGTCTATGCATTTATCATATAAACATGAAATTGAGCAGGGGTATTTTTTGTAATTCAAAAGAATTTTTACTTTTTAGATTTATAAATAACAAATATCCTACCTTGCTTTATTTAAGTGGTAGAAAAATTGTGTGTCGCCACAATAATTTCAACTTTTAATATTTATATGAGATGTTATATTATGCTATTATAAGGTATATTTGATTGTAACAAAATTCTATCTATGTCAGGGAATTTTGGACCGAACCTTGTATGTAAAATAAATAAAACAAAATTCTATTTTGTTACGATCTTTTATTCTTAATTTATTTGTTATAATTCTTTCTTTAACTGATAGCACAATTATAACCCTAACGTTTGGTTCTGAAGATTTGCTAATTTTAATTCATTTAATTAATTAATTATTTCATGGAATAAAAGCGAGTTTTTAAGGAAAATATAATTATATTATAATAAATCAGAAAACGTATAAAATGAAAATAAATGACTAAAAATACTTTAATGTTTATTACTTTAATTTTGCTTCTGATCTAAAGTACAGAATTAAGTAAAAGAAATTATTTTATCGCTAATTCATTTATATCGAAACCAATTCTTTTTATAATTGCTTTATATCTAATGCTATAAACTTCATAGAAAATACAGTCAGTGTTTGCATCAAATAGGATTTATGGCTTCAATTCCAATGAATATATGCAAACAGAATAAAAATAAGGATTCACTCTTTACACTCGTCATCCTAAGTAACGTTTAGGTAAGAATAGGAAACATTTTTTACTAAATTAAAATAATTATTAAAAAAACTGTATATAAAGAATATAAGAATTGGTTTATTATAAGAACCAGAGGCACCGTTGCTTCGCAGCCTTACTTAATTATATTTAATTGAATCTCGTGTGCTATATAGAGCACAGGCGTATTTGAAAGTGTGACAGTCAGTCAACAAAGTTAATAATATAGATAATGCAATGCCTGTCAAGATATCGAATAGCTATTTAATATGAATCGATAATAGAGTTAAACAATAGTTGAATTTAATTAAAATGAGTTTATTTAATGAGATCCAAATCAAATTTATCATTCCTTAAATGTTCTGGTCTTTCAGTCGATACAAGAATGTACTTATCTTTTAAGAAATAATCATTATGTATACGATTGAACTTAATATCGCGCAATCATTTAAAAATACTTTCGGTTAAGTAAAGAGAAAATAATCGATTTTTAGACTTAAAAGAAAGAATTCATTAATGCTTTTTATCTGTGGCTTTGATAACAATAATGGATAAATTTGGTATTTTTTTATCTGTGGTTTATTTGGTATTATTAGTCAATTCGAAGACTCAATAAATATATTTGTTTGCAATAAAATAGAACTGAATTGTAATTGTAAACCAATTTGAAGTTATAATAACGATAATAACATAAGTTAAACATAGAATAAAAAGATATCAATCACTAAAAGTTATAGATTTTTAAAATTTAAAAGTTGTTTGGATCTCATTAAAAAATTCTTGCATTGAGTTTGTCTTAAGAATTACATTAGAGAACTTGTCTTTATTTAAGTATAAGATTAGTATTTGCATAAAATAGTGGAAGTTACACAATAAGAGTTAATCCGTTTCTTACAGTTAGAAGAAATGGATTGAATTCATTGAGTTCGAAGCATATGTCATATAGATATCAAGTTTCTGAAAGACCTCAAAATTAGCCGACACATAAATGACTGAATACAAGCTTCTAAGCCTCCGAAAGCAAAATAATTAAAATCTGATTAACAGACAGTTTCCTTAAGGGCTTTACTTAAAAAATAATATCTCTTTCCAAAACGCAATTTCGCACATCAGCTAAAAGACTTTTGATGCAAAGCTCAGTGCTTTAAGATTGAGATCAAATACAAGATAAGCCAATCTCATTCATTGTTCTAATTCGACGTTCGGTTAGGAACTGAGTTCAACTGACTCTTTATTTACCATTAATACTAATAATGCGCACATTTGTGTGATGAAAACAAGTGTAAGCGCACAAATCTAAGGATGAGTCTGACCAGGCCTTAGATCTTCAGTCTCAGACTTAAAGATAGTGTATTATTATGCAAACTAAATAACAGTTAACTTTAGAGCTCATTATAGAGAATAACTTTCATTCAATCATTTTGTGTAATATGATTAAAAAGAAATTATGTCAATGTTTGTTCATTTAGTAGAGTTGATGGCCGACTTGCGTCTGTTAAGACATTAAGACAACATTAAAGTTATATAACTTGGTATAGCTTTCACTAAAATGTCAAAAGGTTTTCAAATAATAGAAATAGCAATAAAAATCATTATAATAAGCATTACATTGTGTTTTGAGAAAATAGCATTTTTTCAATTTAAAGGTCAAGTGGGAGCAAGAATTTCAAACTTATAATTCTGCTCTTCGCTAACATTTTGAGAAGAACTTTAACTTCAATGTTAAATAATGAAAATTTATCGATTTTTCACATCCTTTGATATCCAGACTCTTTTGGAGTGAAGAGATTCAGAATTACCGTATTGTAGCGGTAGTATGTCTGCAACTATTTTAATTTTTTTTTACAAGAAAAAAATTAAATTAGGTTCAGTTTGAAAATATCAAATTATTTAATCGTTCATTAGAACTGTTGAAAGAGATATAATTGTCGACAAATTATTTTTGTTCATATTTCTCACAATTTGATCACTTTTAAGACAAATAAAACATAAGTCAATCACTATCTGAATACATATGTCTGTGCTTTAATTCACAATAATAAATAATTATTAAATAATATATTGTTTTTAGAGAAACGATTTTAATATTTAGAGTTCAATACATTAATTCAGTCATTTATAGAATTTTTAAGGGAATAACTGCATATGCTTTAAACATATGTATAGTTAAAGAACTCTTTAAATTGATTTCATTCATTTTATTTACTATTATGAAGATTTAATAACTTTTTATTATAAACGTAAAAGTATAGAATTACTGACTTCTCACAGCATTTTGAAATTGCTTTAAATCAATTGAAACCAACGAGCGCTTACTATTAACGAGTAATACATAATAGATATAAAAATCATTACTTATTTAAATCTTTCTAATCAAGAAAAGATTTAATTCATTAAACAATATATCAAATGTACATTTATTTATAAATTACTTTCAATTAAAATGATTTGCACAACAATGGTATACATGTTAGACATTGAATTCGGATGTATTTTCCGGTTTTTTTCTGTTAATGCCATTATAAGAGTCTTCGAATGACAACATGTGTAAAAGTATACAGAAAGTAAATTAAGGCATAAATTACTAATAATTGGTTCCTTGATTTAAATTTATAATTAAATATGAAGCAAAAGAGAATATAAAATTATTAAAATGAAGTTTAGTTTGACAGTGAAATAACTATAACTTCTATTGACATAAGGCTCAAGTGACAGTCCACACAATGAAAACAGAAATTTTATTTAAATAAGAGATCCGATATTTGTACTGCTATTACAACAATTCATTTGACTGTTTAGACGACTCTGTCATTAAATATAATAATATAGGATAATGAGAGCGGAAACATCTGTCTGTCACCAAATAATATTTCTCACTTGTGTGACATTTTGTATCTCAAAGCAATTGCCATTTTGTGCCATTTTATACTTGCAGAGAGTCGTGCATTAATGCATTCTTTTCAAAATACTCTCTAGTCATGTGTTCTGTCAATTTCTTTAGGGAATAAACTTTGTTGTGCAACATTAGTGTTGATATCTTCCTACTCTTCCTACCAGTAAAATAGTCTGCAGTTAATCAGATTGCTCTGCAAGTGAGCATCACATCCAACACATCCAACATTTGTCTTCATACTTATCTCCTTATCTTAAGAAATGTGATCATAATTAAGAACGAGTCATTTCGATGCATTCAAACTTTTGAAGACAGCCTTAATAATGGAACAGTAGTATAAGAAAGTGAAAAACATCATATATTATACAATACTCTAAGAGTTAAAGATATAAAGTACAGTTTGATTTACACCAGTAACAGATCTTTGGATAGAGTAGTATTGCTTTGATCTTACGTTAGATTCAAGTTTGCTCTCATCGAATGTGAAAGAGATATGTGTTATGGCAATTCTCAAAAAATGAATCGGGTGTCAAAAGTTCATCCGATTTAAGTTATCAAAACTTTTAAATCAAATAAACATAAACACATTTTTTTATTATCAATTTAATGATAAAATTATGTTTTTTAATATCAAATACTATAATATATAAAGGATTTTATTAATTTCAATATTTTCACAGTTTTATTATTGAACTTTCATTAATCTTATTTTCAATATCTAAAAGAGACTTATTTTGATACTTAAATAGATTTTTTAATTCACTTATTAATTAATTGTAAAAATGAAATCACTGTATAGCAAGAAAGGAACAAATAAGTACTCTTTTACGGATGTCATTTCAAAGTTAACTTAAATAATCAACTTTTGTATAGTTTGTAAGATTAGAAACAAATATGCGTTTGTCATTATTTTGATTTGCAAAGCAAACAGCTTTTAATATAATGAAAAATCTTACTGTTATAATGTTAGTCTACTGCACATCTTTCTGTTTAGCAAAAAATTTCGCTTTTGGAAAAAATTTTTTAAAATGCTTTGGATAATAAGTAATATCTGTTTTATGCTTATACTGTATAGCATAGTATTTCTACTGTATATACAGTAGAAATGAAAATATTTCGTCTCGCAAGATGTGACGAGATCGAGATTTATAAAATCAAAAATTCTGGTCTACTGTACAGTATATAACAGCGAATTCCATTTTGTGATATATATATCACACTTATAGACGTTAGTGATATTAAGTAAAAGACTTAGAGTTTGAAACTCATATAAATTTATGATGAAATGATACAAATGAAAAATTTTTGCCATAAATTACAAGGTAGTTTTTGGGGGACAAAATAGAAAATGGAACTCCTTGGTAGAAAATGGAATATACTATATAAGATTTGTATTAGCATTAGAAAAATGGCACTAACAGTAAATATACAAAAGAGTTATTTCCGAAAGTGAGGTTTTTTTGCCAAACAGAAAGGTAAAGAATAAAGTGTTAGGTATAATACCTGTAGCAAAATTGGACCGGTCAGAGCAAAACAGACGTATAAGCCTGTTATAAGTTGATACGTCTGTTTTGCTCTGACCGGTCTAATTGTTTTATTGTTTTATTTGTCATAGTCTACGCATATCTAGGGTTCGATCAGTTATAAAACTATTCATAATCTATTAAGACCTAATATAAGTTCAATACTAACAATAGTTCTCATATGTTACTAATGTCTTCAATTGTCACTAAAATTGCTTGAAATGTTGAAGTCGTGCCAAATATATTATTCTCTTTCAATTTTACTGCAGGAAAATGTTGAGTTTAGGTAACAATAGAAACATAAAACACTTCATTTAGTAAACATTAATATTATGTGAAGGAATAAAGAGTTTAAGAGATGTGACTTATACTGTATATTAGTATTAGAAACACTTTCTAAATATTCAGTCAACAGATGAAAAAATTTTAATACAAATTTCTCGAAAGGAATAACGAAAATGTAATATTTATTTAATGTAATAAACTTTTAGAGCTATAATATTCCTTTTGAGATAGTATAACATAAAATGCAATTTAATTCAGACTCCTTTTGTGCGTTTTTATGTAATGCCAAAACTTAAATAAGTTCATAGTATTATAGAAAACGCCAAAAACTTAATCAAAAATTCATCGATTACTCAAATATTAAAGTTAATATTTTTAGCTTTGATAAAAAAAGCACTTATAGATTTGTTCTGTCCGTCCGTTGTCAAATAGATCTCGAAAACGGTAAGAGCTATCAAAAAACTGATAAAATGACGACTAAAGTCTGTGCCCAGTGGCCAAGTTACAGACGGAAACTACCGATACTAATGCTTTACTATGGGAACGGTTAGAGATATCAAACAAGTAGCAAAAATACATTTGGATCGCGCTTTGTAAACAGTCAGACTGTATACTTCCCTTGTTTAGTTAGGTTAGGTTAGGTTTCTCAAATAGAAACAAATGCTAACATATGGTTTTAAATGAACTTTAAGTTAAAGCAGAGTTAGAAAACGTTTTCATTCACCAACTTCCCTAATGAAAGTGAGATCTCACTGAAGCCTATGTTGAAAACCAGTGAGATTTTTACAGGTGGAACCTGTGTCGGTATGGGCGAACGCTAAGAGCCAAGGGGTTGTTAAAAAAACACTGAATATGTGGCCAATAGTACGAGCCTGGAGTTAGAACTCAGACCCTTCGATCCGAGAGCGAAGCCATAGCCCATTGAGCTATTCTCGTCTCCAAAGCAGAGTTAGAGAATTTCTTAATTAATAAGAATTATTGCTCACTTTTTGGAGGTGCTCAAGAACCGAGCATCAAGTCAACAAATTTTATGCGGCTGCCTCCGAATTAGTTCCAAGCATTCTATTGAACTGGAATTATGTTCAATTTAGTTATAAATTCTCAAAATTCTTCAATTCATGAAATCTAATGATAGGTTCTTAGAAAAATGGATTAATCAAATTCGTTATATATTGCAGTCTGTCGATCGACAAAGGGGTATCGGCGTCCGAAATGTCAGGGGCATGATACCCTATACCCCTTGTCAACACTGATTTGACCTTGAACAATATACTTTCTTCGTCTTGATATAACTCCCACCCCACCCACTTATTTAAGACCAAATATAATAATTAAAATATGATTTATATAACAAATACATTTCTTTGGTTAATAAACTAATGATATAGGAATCAGTGCACTGCGAGCGTAAGCGTGCTCAGCACTGCGCTTAAAGCGCAATTTTGAGGACCTCTGAGCTTTGCAGCTCAAGCTTCAGATGTAGATTAATCTCAGAGTACAAGCGCTGCGCTTCAATCGAAGATGAAAAATGAACTCAAACAAAACAATTAGAAAACTTGTTACTCACTCGTCAGATGAATAACTGCATTCAAATAAGATTTTAAAATAATCAAATACATCAAAAGCAATTCAACTAATTTTAAAATTTAGTGTGAGCTGCGCTTTAAGCTCGACCTTAAAGCGCAGTCAATCTGTGTTCGCAAGTTTAACGAAAAGGTATTTTTTCACTCTTTTAGACAAAGAAAAACTGTTTTTATACTTAAATTGTATTGAAAAGAAATGACAGAACAGCCGAGGACTCGAACCCCGGGCCTTCCGATAACATGTCAAACATCATAATCAATTATATATTAATTCACAATACTTTCTTGTATTTATTACCATTACTGTACTCAACTTCTTTAGCTATAAGCCATTGAGTCTCCATTTATTTGGCGTAATCCCTGTTTTGAGACTTAAAGCGCGTATAAAACAAGTTTTTCTAATGAAATATTTGCGCGAACTTTAAATATAAGCCTAAAACTAGTTGAAAAACACTGAAAAAGCGGTATTTATCGTTCAAAATGCGTGAAACTAAACCCTGTGGCTTATAGCTAAAGAAGTTCAGCACACAGTAGTGTTATAAAGACTATAATACTGGACCAAATCGACACCATAATCAAAACTACTATATAAAGGTATTTCATAAGATATATTTTATCTCAAATCTTACGCATTTTTTCATATGAACCATCATTTTGAAAAAGATTACAAATAACTTCACATAAGAATAACCGTTAGATATAAAACATTTGGGTTATTCTTAACGCGAAACTGTAGATTAGACGATAACTAAATTTTTATAATGTTTTATGAAAGTCTTGTTTCCATTCAATTCAATGGAATTATAAAAATAGGTAAGGAATGAAATGAAAGTGAAATCAGAAAATGGAGTGGAAATGGAATGGAAAGTGAAGTAATTTTTTAAAAACTTCTAAAATACATCTAAACATAAATCAATGAGTCTGAGCATAAAATTGAAGTTTTATTAGAATAGAGGAATGTTTTTTCATGTTTTTCATGTTTTTTCATGTTTTTTCGTGTTTTTTCGTGTTTTTTCATTTTATTGCAATTAAACTAAAGGTTCAACTCATTAATTAAATGATATGAAACAAAAATGATAATAACGATCGTTCGCTTAAAATACAGATCAAAACATTTATTTTCTTTAAAATTTTTGCTTCAAAAGTATTAATGTAAACAATTTATTAATATTTTAAAAATAACATTTAGATTTAATCAAAACAGTGGCGTTTATTTTTATCTTCAATGAAAAATGTATATATTTAGTGACACATACAAGCTTTGAATATATGACACTCGATTCCAAAAAAGAATTGAAACTTTTCAGTATTTTCAGAGTATTATTGCTTTCAAATACAAAAAAGCATTCAAAAGCATTGCGCGGTTCTCATTATTTCTATGAACACAATCAGATTATCTGAAATTAATGCAAAAATCTCATTTTTATTCATATAGTGTCTCAACTATTGTAAACGCCATAAACTTAACACACTTTCAAAATGTCTTTACATGAAGCACAAGAATTCAGGAGTTATTTTCGATTGTAAACTCAGTTTTGAAAGTCTCTAAAATTAATGGTATTATTAGAAGTTTGTATAAATTGGAATTGACTTATGAACACACTTAACACGTATCAGAAATTCTCAAACGTCTGCAATGGTTTTGAAAACCAATTCAATGTCATTCAATGAGTTAGACATACAAAGTCTCATACAATATACTGAAATGCGAAACATTTTATTTATAAATCATTGAACAGTACCTGTATTTGCCAACTTTTACAATATAAAGCGGAGACCTGTCAGAAATCAATGAATTGCTACTTCTTTTTGCAAACATAATTATGCAAAACATTCTGCATTTTAGGTGAATATTCCATTATATATATTAGAAATATACTAAAATTTAAAGAGTTTAAAGAGTTTAAAACTAAAATATTGAACTTTTAAGCTTAAAGCAAATCAAATATATCTTTTAAAATAGAGTTAATGAACTAAATTTTTTAATTTTATTTAAGACGAGTATTTTCCATATCCCCACACGACCCCTGCCCTAACCCCTCTGCCCACGACTCCATACTTATTGTCCTTTATACTTTACAATTAAATAATTATCAAAACATTTCACTATTTTAAGATTTTTGAGTAAAATTTTAAGAGGAAATTAATTAATATATATATATATTTTAAAATATGTCAATTATTTTTATCAGAAACTTCTTTTTTACTTAATAATCATTAAATGATATAAATTTTTGCCAATTTTTGATATACAGCTATAATAAAATCGAAAAAACTGATAGATTATAAAATTAAATCATAAATGAAGCAAAAAATACTTTTATTACAGTCTGACCCGATTTTAGCAACACGTCGGTGCTTCGGATTCTTGTAATGAAAATTTCATAATGAAATCAAGTTTTGATAGAAACAGAACATTACTGAAAGGCTCTAAAAATAAAAATATTTTGTGATAAATTCTTTAATTAAAACTTATTATAATAGGTATTCTTTCTAAAATTTATTTTTGAATTTTTTTTTATATTTTAAAATAAAGTTAAGTATAAAATACATGTTGACATAAATATAATTCAGAACTCAAAGAATTGCCAAAATAGTTTAACTTATTGTCAATGCATTGTGTGTTTTGAAAATCTATTGCTAAAATCGAGGTTTTGCTCAAATCCGATTTCTTATATATAGTGAAGGGCAAAAGCTAAGCTTGAGCTGAGCTGAGCTTGTCCCAGCTCAAGCT
>JAUJYT010001432.1:0-11634 GCA_033996565.1 Nanhermannia nana
GTTTTAGGTTAACTCAGAATATGCCAAATTCTGGTCTTTTAATGTGATGCAAAAGTTGAGCTTAACTTATTAGAGATGGGCTTTGAAAGTAAATTTTTTCTGATTATAATATTTTGCTTATATTTAAAAATATTTAAATATTTAAATATTTAACTATTGGTATCGAATAATGCTTTTGAATTTCTTTGTAAATTCTTAATATTTTCATATTCTATATCACAAGAAAAGCTGAACTTAAGTTTGAGCTGAACTTTCCCACATAGACTTGAGCTTTACTGGAAATGACTAAGCTTTAGCTCGAGCTTGAACTGCAAAAAGCTTATGGTCGTCACTATTAATATGATTATTGAAGAAAACTAAGATTTTTAATTAATTAAAAGTTAAATAATTATTAAATTAAAAGGAACTATTTATTGATTATTATTACAATACTTCATAAATTTATTGTTGGAACCATTGAATGCCTTTTAATTAAGTGTAAATAGATTTCTCTTTAATAACATATATTCATCACAAAAATTGAATGAGGTTTCACATTCCCTTAAAAGAAACCAAAAACTTGAGTTACTTTCAGAGAGAAACAATATTTTCTGAATTGATTGAGAGGTTGTGAAGAATAAGAAGTAAATGATTCTCTTTTGTCAGTCCATATGCTCAGAATATGTTTAGCTCAGAAAGGAATAAATTTATTTTCCATCTATTTTCACAATTAAATATTAAAAACTAAAAATTCTAATGAGTATAGGGACAGGCATTCAATTTTCAATATTATTTTTAAAAAGCAAAGTATAATAATTAAATGAATTTTCAATCAAATTTGCTATTGTTTTGATCAATAGTTGTCGGACCAAATATTAAATGATTTCTTACTTTAATAGCGGTATAGTTTATTACTTTAGCTGTTATATAAATTTATTTATTACAAGAATAAAGTGGGGAAATGTTTCGGTACAAATGAATCAAATTTTGAAATAATCCACTTTTGTTTTGAAAACTTCCTTCACAGCGGAGGCCGAAAAAGAATTGATCAAAAGTTTATTATAGTGTGCTGTGACATAAGCTGAGATAAATGTTAAAAATAAAAAGTAAATCATTTCAAACTTGATTCACTTGTGCTCAAACATTTGTCTACTTTGTAGCGCTTTATTCAAAATTAAATATGTATTTATAACACATAAACGTTTAAAACTAACAAATAAAAAAATCAATTCATATTAATTATATAACTTATCAATTAAAGTGAAATTTAGTTTTACTCACAAACAGAAATATTTTGATTTTCAATATAAGACACTCTAATTAAAAATCATAATATTAGAGTAATATATATATATTTTATATTAAATAATTTGAAATTTTTTTTCTTTTTCAATATAAAGATTAAAAGAAATATGAAAGATGTAGAGAAAGTTGATGTAATGAACTGTTTTAATTGAAATAATGAGAACCATTAGAGCTGATATGTTAGACAAACAAAATTCATCAGATATATGAGATCAATGCAATATCTTGATGAAGGCTGCACTCAAACCATCGATTCCCTGTTTTACGACACTAAAAACTAACTTATTTAAATTGCTATTGCATTTGTATTACTTGTAAAGTATATCACATATTATATATACAACAATTTTATTTATAAACTATAAAAATGAATTGCATTTTCTTAAATAAGTAGCACTTAATATAATAATTTAACTAAGTTTGAGTTGGAATTTATTACTTATTTATTGAAATTTATTACTGTATATACAGGTATTATTTGTGATATGCTTGAGATTTAATTTTTTGATTCATATTTAACTGAAATTTCAAGATTATTTGGAAAAGTATGCTATTTGTGTCTTAAAACAGAAAATGAGAGGTCTGAGAAACGGTGGTTTGAAATGATCCACTTGATGAGAAATGCTATGGAAAGCACTGAATGTTATCTCCTCAATGGGATTAAACTAAAGCTCAGGTTCCAATTATTAAGCTTTCAGCTTATGAGTAAGCTCACAGAATTCAAACGTCTCGCAAATGAATTAATAAAATCCTTTGCCCTAATCATTAAAAAATATAACTCAAATTCGAGTTTCTTTTGGCAATAAGTTTAAAGCAATAAAAAATTAAATCCTGTGTCAGAGAAAATTTTTAGTATAAGAATATCAGTTATTTTGTAGAATTTGAAGTCAAGAACAATAATGTGAAAATTTGGACACTATTTGTAAATCTCAATGTTGAATATCATTACTGGACCGCACAATTCCAGTTCACAATTGGATAAAAATACTTGCATTTGGATTTGATTTTTATCTAATGACAACTTTTATGACATTTTTGCGAAAATACTAAAATTCAAATGAAAAATAAAGCTTTAGAAGAAGCTTTAATTTTATTATTATTTTCAAAAATATTTTTAGACTCACGAAAATATTAAATTCTATTGAAAGTAAAAAAATGAGTCCTAAAAAACATTTTCGAGAATAAGTTGGAATCTCTGGAATCTGTGCGGGATTTCTATTTTATTGTGTAATTTTAGAAAATTTTCCACTTTTAATAAACCAATCAAATGCCTTTATCTCAATCCTGTGTAAGATATTAAGAAATTATCTTTTACTCTGAATCTATTTATAATTTTTAGAAATGAAAAAATAATTGACATATTAAAAATAGCTATAGAGCCGTTATAGACGTCATAGAATATTAGACATTTTGATCAAAATATTGATATATAAGTTACATTAGAGTGAAAATACTATGGCAATGAGTTTTTCTGTGCTTAAAAAATGTAAAATATCTCAATGTTATTACCATCAAAGCGTTGAAATATTAATATTTTTATACAGTAAAAGCACAAACAATTGCATAAAATTCTTTAAAGATAACGAATAATTAAAAATTAACAGTAAAACTGGAGACAATTTAATTAAATAAGATTTGTTATGGAATTAACCTATCATTTGATCTCATTTTATAATTGACTTAAACAATTTAATTCTCAATAATGATGAAAAATAGATCAACTTGAGTAGGATATTATTTTCAGAGCTTCTTCAAGAGTAAGTTTTATTGACTTCAATAATAATATTGAATGTATGCCCTGTCGGGTTGTTGGATACGCTGTATTTACTGTACAGTATATCTTACGTCAGTGATAGGATCACATATAATATACTCAGAACGCACTGTAAGCCAGTATGTGATATGCACTCTTTCTGCGCATTCATGAGAGCATTAGTTAACTAGTATTCGCTTTTAGTCTCGAGTTTGTTATTCAACATTTTAATTTAAATCTGACTTAAGCCAAAATTCTGTATGAAATTAAACTTAAAGGCCTGGGCTCTCATTTGGTCAAAGTTTGCATCATTATCCTAATGGTGTCGAATGGAAATAGAATTATTGTAATTTTTGGAAATAAAATTATAAGATTAAAAGTAAATCTCTAATAAATAAATAATAAACGCATTCAGAATATTACCGAAACTATAAGTCATTGAAATAATGAATTTAAGAAAATAGGCAGAAAAATATCGACATTATGAGAATGCTTAGTCTCTATGAAAAGGTGACCACTACTAAGACAGCACTAACACTAACCCATGACATTTAAGTCAGAAGTTCCCTTTAACTTAAACATGTAGAAAATGAAATGATAAAAGAGAAATAGAAAACCAGGAAACTAGAAAGTCTACATTCAAAGTGTTGTGCTATTTATCTAAAAAGGAACACAATTTTATTCTGGAATTTCATATAGGCTTTAGTTGTTTAAATTGGGGTTTAAAGAGCACTCCCATTAAGTAAATATTGAGAATCGGCCACAACTTGACATAACTCTATTCTAATTTAAGTTTTGATGCGCTAATGGATTATATCGATTGTAGAAAACCTAAAAATTGTGAGCTCAGTACTCATCGGAATCATAGTTCAATTCATTTATGGCATTAAGTGCTTAATTAAATTCACATTTTAATTGAGTGAACGCAAACAGAATAGAAGAAAACTTTTCCATCAATGATATTGTTTTTTTCAAAGCAATTTATTTACTCTATAATTATATTAAACAGAAATTGTGACATCATTTCTGAGATAATATTCTGCATCAAAACAATGCATATATAGATCTGAACAGAATCTCTCGTTAGAACAATAACTCATATAATCTATAAATAGAAATGAAAAACTTGAACCGATACACATATCTTCTGTGAAATTTGTGATATGGTATGAAATGCACTAATGCTCTGTCTTTCAGTTTGAGTTGACATCAAATGAAAAATAGACCACTGATAGCAATAGATTAAGATTAAGAGTTCTTACATTTATTTCTCAAATTAAATAATCAACAAAAGAATAAATTTATAAATTAAAAATTTAATTACAATGTAAATTATTGAAAACTTATTAATTAATTTAATTAATTACAAGTATATAATTAAAAAGCAAATACATAACAATCATAACATAATTTTATGAATTCATTTTCGCGATTTTGTCAAAAGATTTTTAGTAGAATCTTAAATAGGATTTTAAAATTTTTAAAATTAGTTTATTTTGTTATGTTTCTGACTTATTCAATAAAAATTGCGTTGAAAAAACTCAAAAAATGTTGATTCAAATCAATAGATTACTAAACAATTTTCAAAATAAAAACACCATAAATTACAATTCATTATTGTTCTCTTCAGCATACAATTCTTGTGAATCATTTTATGCCATATATATATATAGCTTACTTTATAGCTAGGGACTAGATTTTGCGGGTGAGCCGAAAATGACCGAAAAAGAACGCCGAGAGAGTCTGCGGAATCGGGTTGAACAAAAAAAACCGGAAATCCTATTTTTTAAACACATGTTTAAGAGTTCATTTTGAGTTTACGCTGATGTCCTCATGTTTTGACGCAATTTCTTTACAAAAAGGTAAAAATCATATGTAAAAGATTTTAAAAATTGGATTCCTTGGACCAAATCAGTTCCTTTAACCTGTTTATCCTTTGTTTATGGAAGTTTAGATACCGGACGTTCATTTAGAATATTTAGGAGCATATCAAACAAGCACAGGGCTAATCTTGCTATCGAATCGATCGAAAAATATTCTATTTTTTTCTACACCGAATTTGAATTAAATAAGTCAGAAATCAGTCAGCTGAAATCAAAAAAGACCGAAATTTATTTTGATATTTCACGCCGAAAACTCTCGTCCCTATTTATAGCATTCCAAACAGAGCTGAAACCAACAAAAGACATGGTCTGACTATAACCTCCATAACTTTGAAAACTTTACAAAAACAGAGCTAAAAATCATAATTTTGTAGTCTTTGTAGTCAAAAGTATTGTTCCTCTCAAGTGAAAACCTCTGGCTTTGGGCATAGTTTGCAAATAAATTGAATTAATGGATATTTTGAATAAGCAATAAATTAGTCAAAAATAGATTATAAATAGTTATTTATTTCTTGTGGTTCCGCATAAGTAATAATACAGAAATGCATTAATAGTTTGCTCTAAAGTTTAAAGTTTTGAAATTGTATTGATCTCAAAGTTACTTAAACTTCGTATTATGTAAATACTGTATACCTGTATAATTAAATATATTTAAATAATACAACGTAAGTAATTTATAAATATTCTATGAATTTGATTTGGCCTAAAAATGTTCAATTCTATGAATAAATTTATTTATATTAAAATAATATGGAATACTAGATAAGAAATGAATAATTTGATGTTTTTGTAAAAGATTAGTATAAATATATGTTAATGTGTGAGAAAGGCTAATCATGACACTGTTGGCATTATGGTAAAGGTTGTTTTAAATTGGTCTGTGTCATAATTCCGACAAAACATTACACCGACATTCAAAATGCCGACAAAACTTAATCTTAAATAAAATTAATATATCTTTTAATTTACTCTTAATTGGAGTTTTATTATTTAATTTACACTTATATTAAATGGGACCTAAACCGATACTAATACTAATTTTGACACTGTATAGGTGTAGGGATTATAAAAGGCCCCGTTTTATACAAACACAGCGCAACCGCTCGCGTATTGGCTTTAGTAGCCTAGCATTTAGTGGCCTAACTAATTGTTAATGTGTTGATCTAATTCAATACGATTTTTGAAGTACCGGAAGATTTTGATGTGTGCGATAAGTTCATTAAAATGCAAATAAATTACTGCTGTATTTGTAAGACATAATGATTTTATTTAAACAGAAAGTTTTGGATTTGATCTAATATTTTGTTCCTTATCTCTATTTTTTCGTTTTGATATTGGTCTTGTTGACAGAGCACCTGTTCCCACACCAATTGGAAATCGCTGTATAAATAGTTTGCTTTATATTTATGAATCAATTTGAAATCAAAACGTAAACAAATTTTGAAGAATTTTCATTTTACTTTTTATCATTTATTGTATGCGTATATTTCGCTTATTAGACTTCATTTTGTCTGACTTAGTCTTAAAATTTAATTTAAGCGAAACAACACTACTAAAGACATTGTTTTATAAATTTTATTGAAAATTATATAAATGTTTCATTGAATGTCTAAATATCTAACGCAGGAAAAAAGCGGATGAAAAAGATCGGTCTAAGGGTAAAAAATGATCTCTATATTTGATCCAATCCAACGGCGAACATGCCTTTTGTTATGGATGACTTTTATATGTTAAACCATTGAAACGCTTAATTAACTATAGTCTGTATGTGTTTTAATAACAGTCGAAATCAAACAATTTAACATTTATGTGAAGTGATGTGAAAAAGTTAGAATCAGGGAAGAGGTGTGCCGTCAAAACATACTTAATTTTAGTTTTTATGTACAAGACGTGAATAGACCTAAAAGTGACTTTAAAAAATAGAAAAAGCTTCAAATCTCTCACTTATAAGTCTAAAGGAGGATTTCGATGTCTGGTATGGACTGTTTAAACTGTTTTAAGCCATAAATTGAGTAAACCATGAGTGGGCTCAAGTGATTTGCGATACGAATTCAGGGCTTAAAATTTTCAAAAGACATTTTTCTTATCTCACATCAAGAAAGCATAAAAGCATAACTAAAGCCCGGAAAATAGCTTCTTTATTCATTTATAACTCGTTAAAAACTCACAAATAATTCAACCTCTCATTTTTGAAACTCAATTAAATTGATTTAAATAAAAAATTAGAATTTCAATGCAAGTCAATGCTTTGAATAATAAAAAAAAGTGCAAAAAACTAGTAATAAAAACGTTTCACTAAACATAATATGCTATAAAACCTTCGCTAATAAGTTAAATCTGTTATCAATTTATTTATATTTTATATAAAAAGATAAGTTGAGAAAATTGAATAAAAGTAAAAACAAGAGAATATTAATCTCGTGTTACTCTTACCAAAACTATGGGCACAATTGACGTCGGAGCTAATATATGATCCCTGTGTTCACCTAAATTACATTCAGGCTTTACTTGTGATGCGCAATGATTGTGAAGCTGTAATCCGAAACCATAGCAATAAACAATGTAAAAGATTTAGTTTCTTAATTTACCGTCATTTGACACCAACGACAATGCAGTCCTGTAATGCCATTGTAGGACTTAATTGGTTTCCTGCATTTACTGCATTTTCCCGTACAATTTCCTTCTGTCCAGTGGTGCACAAATGCCTAGAAACAAGTCGTGAGAATGCAATTTCTATCGTTTGATTCATTTTTAAATTAACTTTAAATGAACTTAAATTTTTGAAATGAAGTTCCGATACCTGAGAAGTCTTCTTTGATTTGGCGTAAGTGCTTATACAAGAGGCTGGAGCTCTCTGTACACATCTTTCATGGACTGTATATTTACAAACTATGTACGAATAAGAAATATATTATTAATTTTTAAATACTCTAAAAAGCTATAAATCTTAAAAACTTTAAGCTTTCAGATAATTTGAGGCCAAAGAAAATATATCATTCAATTTGAAATAATCGTAACTTAAACTTTAAATCTTCTAAGAATTTGTTTGATATATTGAAATATTTGATGATTTATTCATACGATAACTTTAAAAAGATTAGAAATATTCAGTTTCCATAGTTTCAGAATCAGGAATATTATAAAAATATTATACTTTTAAGATGCTTTCAACTAAATAATTCATATAATGGTCCATTAGTTAAGATATCGCTAACTCATCAGAGAAAAGCCAACACAAATTGTAAGTTATATTTTAAGTTCAGTACAAAAAAGATTATAGATTCGAAAGAGCATTAAAATACTGTTCATCTGCTCAAAATGTTTTGTTTTAATTTGAAGCATAAATAATTGAGGATTCGATGGGATTTGATTGCAGTAAGAAATTCAAGTGACATCAGTTGTATTTAAAGTGGCTTAAGAGTAAAGCAAAGTGTAATAACTTCAACAAATATTGTGTTGTAAAATAGATGGGATTAAAGACTTGGTTTCATATTTTGATTCTTCCAATTATAAAGTCTTTAATTAATTATTTTGTGCAATAGTGCGTCAAAATTAGATGAGCTTTAATTTCATCGTAATGTATGAGACTGTACTTCAGGAATATTTAATACAGTAGACTCTCGTTATAATGAATGACCAAATGCAAGAGAAATCCGTTCACTATATCGATAGTTCACTATATCTCAGAGTCAACACTATAACATTGTCGGGTATAGTGAACCAAATTTTGGGTCTAAAACTGTTCACTATAGCGAGAGATTCACTATATCCGACTTGACTATAACGAGAGTCTACTGTACAATAATCTGTTGGCTTCAAAGCTTATTAAAACGCATCCATTAAGTATACTTTAACAGTACTTTACTTAAAGTTGATGTCTACGAATAATAAGCATGTTTTAAATTTTATAATAAAACTTTAAAGCTTTTAAAAACACTATTTAACATTTTAAGGGCAGCAGTCATTTTGATTTTAATTAACAGAATATATTCCAAATAGGGTTGTCAACAGCCCTGATTTAATCGGGAAGCTCAATGTCCACGAATGGAAATAAATACATACAGTCAACAAATATCTGAACAAAATGTCATCTAATAAAACAACTTTACATTAATATGTATTATCATAATGTTGTTATGCAAATGCTATCAATTTTAAATGTCCTAAAAATATAATCTGAGTCGTTTCAAAATTTTGATTAAAAAGTCGGTAACCCTTTACAAACTTAGAATTGACTAACGTGAGACATAGGATAGGATGAATTATTGAGCTTAGATTTCAATCTCAAAGTTCTCATTTGTAAAATTGAATTTATCTTTGACTTTCAATAAATCAGTGACTTATCATTAGTCAAATATATCTTCAAAGAGAAACCTTATAAAGCCTTAAAGATCTTTGAAATATTGCACATAAGATCGTATATCACATTAATATTTTACGCCAAATTAGTATAATTTATTTCAACACTAATGTGTTTTCTTAAATGAATTTCGAGTAAAAATAATTTTGAAAACATGATAATGTAATGTAATCTCTGGTATAAGTCAAATGAGTAAAGGATTTAATAGTCTATTAATATATTTGAAGCGTGAAAATTGATTTTAATTGCCTGCATAGGCTCAAAGATTAAAATAAATGATTACTTACAAACGCAACACAAGCCTTTCTTTCCTAATCCTACTAACATATTAAGACATAGATTGCAATAAGCGGGTCGGTTAAAGTGTTTCAACCTCCAGACATGATTTCCATCATCTTTCACATTGTGCTAAATTGTTTGAAAATACTATTGTTTTTAATTTCATTTTTATATTCAATATGTTTAACATTATTAATGTTAAACTATTATTTATTTAAATGCTAATTAAACCAAATCATGTGTTAAAGTACCGAATCTAAGCCAAGAAGTACTAATAGAGGGATAGTTGTGAGTCCGCCTCTCTTCCATTCGTCCAGGGATACGGTGCCGTCGGCGTCATAATCAATCTCAACCATCATGTCTTGTAATATCTATTAATAGATTAGGAAAATAATGGAATCAAAAAAGAGGAAACAAAAACGACTGTTGTTTTATAACTTATAAGCTTTGAATATTTCAGAATTTGTTATACTTTTAAAGCATTTTAAGTCAAGTTATTTGAGCAGCAGTTTTACTGAAAGCACGCAATCATTCATTATAAAGCCTTTTTCAGCTCAAATATCTATCGATAAATGAAAGTTTTACTCATTCCATATAACTTTGCAGCTCTTTGCAGAAAAATAAAGTTTTATTCCACTTTTTTCTGGTATTTGAAACTCTTCAGCAGACATATCGATCAATCATTTGATTTCTTTAGAAAAGTTTAAAACAAATCGTTTCTCATATAATAAACTCTATTGAAATCATTTAATATGAAAGCTCAGTATTTATACGATAGTCAAAAGTAGTTTCAAAGAAATAAAACCGAACCATAAAATGTAACAACTGTTCGATCAAAGGACACACCTCATGAACATACAGTTTGAGTGTTGATACAGTGGACCATCTTATGAAAAGTAATATACAGTATTTGAGTTTTTCATTTGATGAAAAGCATCGCTTTATACATAATTTATTATATGATATTATATTATGATATTTGACGAATGTATTTCATGTTAAAAATAATTAAAAAAAGAAATAAAGTAAATATTGTGTTCAATTAATGAATAAATTTAATTAGAAAATATATAATGAAAATCTATTTTTGGTTTTTTAAATCCACTAAATTATAATACAGTCTGACCCGATTATTGGCAACTCGTCTTTGCATCAGATATAAGATACCAATAACCGGGTTTACCGATATTCGGTATTTAAAAATAAAGTATGAATATGAAAATGAATTCAGTATTAAGATAACTGTTATATAAAATTTTTTCTCCAATTTTTGAAATTTTTTAACTTGAAATTAGAATTTTAGGAAAAATTGGATACTATTGGGCGGGTATAGGTGGGTGCCAACAAATAAGTGGGTACTATTTATTATATCAGTGCTCAGATAATGATTGCCAATAGTCGGGTCAGACTGTATGTCAACGCTTTGTTATGTCGAACGCAATTATTTAAATGTTATCTAGGTTGATCTTCGGAATGTTAGACACGAGGGGTAATGAAACAGCATTCTAACAGTGAGAATTATTTGAGATACTATACATGCCTAGCGCACTACCGCGCGCGTATTGGTCAACCTAACTAAACTGAATTTAACTATCAATGTCAATTTTAAACATCATGTCTACTAACAATGACAATTTCAATAGTATTAAGGATTCGTACATAAAGTACGCACGCAGTTTAGGACAGTTTTCAGAACCATACCCCCTACCCTGTACGCACTTGCACACGGATACTCCATGTTAAGCATATAGGATTATCACTGTTTGACCAATCCCTCCCCCATGACTGAGTACGCACTTTATGGAAGAGCCCTCAGTAGAGATACTTCTTATTGGACAAACAACATTGATATTTACAGTAATCAGTAGTTTAGTAAAAACAAGGCGGGGCACATTGCTTCGCAGTTTTTTCACCTAAATATATTTAAATTTTTATTATATTAGTTTTGAAACGCGTTTAAAGAATGCATTGTTATTGTTATAGTATTTATTTTTATACAATGAATTTGGATCTCATCTACAGAGTGTTGCCAAAAAGTTCCATTGTTATGAGATTTAAATTATTAGCTTAAATAG
>JAUJYT010001433.1:0-11632 GCA_033996565.1 Nanhermannia nana
TTTATAAAACTTGAGGAAATCACTCTCAGCAGAGTTATAGAACATAAACAACTTATACGAGGAATTATGTAATTAAAAAGTCTATAAGATATATGTTTTCAAATATCATTCAACAAAAATATTTTGCAATAAAACTCATTAATAAAAATTAATTGACTTTTAATTATTGATGAAATTAAATATTTCTTTCAATTAATTAGAAAATTTTTATGGCAATGTATTTATACGTTACAATACTAATAGGTATTGTAATACGTAGTACTTATGGTTTGTCCTCATGTCCACCATCGAATATTGATATAACTCCGTGTCAATGTCTTGACGGTCTCACCGATGGGTTGCCATCAGCTATTCGTTGTTTTGGTCAACAGCCACTCGATTTAGCAAATATTTTTGAAATACTTGACGCAAACATAGCTCCAGAACATAAGGCATTCAATATATTTTACTTAAACAATACTGCAATTCAAGAAATTCCGGAAAATGTTTTCAAAGATTTCACATTCGAAGAAATATATTTCGATAGGACAACAAATTTAAGATTAATAAACCAAAAAGCGTTTGGAGAATCGGATAAAACAGTCCAACATTTGCACGCTTGGGATACAAGTCTTGACATAAGTGCAGGAAATTCTGTTAATATAAAGCTTTTTGATATCTTCAAAAATTTAAATTACTTGGACTTGAGTACTTCTGAATGTCCGCCGGAAAACATTTTGGGAGTCAATTGTAAGTGTGAACAAGTGGTTGAATTTGAGCGAACCGGTAAACATGAATCGCCTGTCATTGTATGTAAACAGTTATCAAACAGTGAAGAACTGGTTCAAACTTTTCAAAATTTAGGCACAAGTCTAAAACTGAATAAAAGAAATTTTCTGCGCTTTAAACTACAAGATTCACAGGTAAGTCAATTACCAGAAGATTTATTCAATGGAATCACATTTTCGGAGG
The DNA here is from genome assembly GCA_033996565.1 of Nanhermannia nana. Classification (NCBI taxonomy): domain Eukaryota; kingdom Metazoa; phylum Arthropoda; class Arachnida; order Sarcoptiformes; family Nanhermanniidae; genus Nanhermannia; species Nanhermannia nana. The sequence goes on from JAUJYT010001433.1 coordinate 952, forward strand.
TTATCATTGAAGACTGTCCTAAACTATTCTCAATTCATAAATATGTGTTTAAGTCTATTGAGCCGTTTATTAACAAGTTATCGATAATTAACATTAATCTAAACAAAGATACGCATCAAAATCAAGATGTATGGCATGCTATCAGTGGTTTAAACAATTTAGTGACTCTTCATTTGGTTAATGTATTTAATGAAATCCCGTCGAAAGCATTTAAAATAATTGACTCACAAACTCAATGGCGTTTCAAATCTTTTACTCATTCAGGCTTTGAAAAGGGCTCGAGAATTAAAAGGATTGGAAGCTATGCTTTCTATAATTTACCAAATATTGAGGTAATATTTAAATTTTAATCAACCCTTATGTTTAAAATAGACTCAATTATGTTGTTAGAGGTATAAGTTGAATAAAATATGGTATAGTACCGTATAAATAATATGGTACAGTGAGTCCCTACCAAACCAAACCTGTTGAAATGAATTTAGTTGCAAAAAATCACTTTTAATATTTGAAAAGTTTTAAAGAATAAAAGTTATCCATAAGTATTTTGTTTTTGTGTCTGATTTGAATTTGATAATTAAATTTAATATTTATTACATCTATACTTACATGTTATATGAATTGACAGATTATTAACCTTCAAAATAATCTATTGGATAATATTGACAAATATGCGTTTGCCAATCAGGTCTCAAGTGATAAACAACTATTAATCCAATTATCGCGAAACAAAGTAAACCCAAAAACTTTCAGTTGTGGATCATTATCAGGGAGTCAGCGACCGATTAAATTGGAGTTAGGCCAAGCATTTGTTGGTTGTAATCGTGACTTGAATTATCTCGAAGAGTCTGTTTTCTCTGCATTTTTAGATAAAGATGGAAATCAATTAGATATGGGCTGTTCTTTCGTTATGGAATGTGATTGTAAAATGAAGTGGTTATACGACGCGCCCATCTTCTGGAGGGACAGGATTAAGAGCGGACCCTTTGGTGATGTTGTGCTTCCCTGTAAGTATGAAGGAGAGGAAGAGGATGAAGAGCTCTCGCTTTGGGATCTGCCTCAGGAGTATTTCAATTGTGACTCTAGAAATCAAAATGTTCTCAATCTTAATGAGAACACAACTGTCAAAAATGATTTCGAAAACTTGTTCGATGATGTTATGGCCTATCTATAAAATTTAGATTTTATAACTCAGATATAAAATTATTTCACAAATTCGTTAAACTTATGCATTATTTTTCAAATAAAAGTTTTTATTTCAATAAAAATTTTCTTTAATAAAATGGTTTTTCTATTAATTTAAGCAAAAAATTTTATTTATAAGTTTGTTTACTATTAGGTTCTGATTCTGAAACCTCTGTGTCTGACTTTGAATACATTGCTTCTAAAGATGAAGGCTTTGTATCTGTTAATTGTTCGACATTTGACTTATAATTATGTGTTTTAAACTTTGATTGAGTCACTTCTCGAGTCCCTATAGAATGGTCGCTATTTGGTGTTTCAGATGGAGATGAAATGTCTGTCCAAACGCATCGATTCTTTTGAAACCATTTATCTCGTCTTTTAATTTGCATATACATTAAAAGCGATCCAATCGATGAGATAAGAAATGCAATAAATAATGTGCAAAGACAGAAATGCATGGCATTTATGAGTGAAAAAGTTTGAGAAAATCCAAGAACAATAAAAGCTTTAAAAAAATTTGAATTTAATTTCATTAATATAAATGTTTTTGCTCAAAACACTTTACCTATACTGAAAACACAGATAATAATGTTGTATGCAATTAGCGCTATTATGGCTTCAATAATACAACTAAATAAAAGAGGAGTAGATTTTTGAAGACCATTCCCAACTATGGCTAAATAAGTGACAACAATTCCGGCTAAACATGCATAGAGATACAGGTAAACCAACCATCCTTTCAGAGAAATTGCTAACATTAACATCAAATAAAAACTATACTTAACCAGAACTAGTTTGAAAATATTCAAAATAATGAGAAAAAGTCTCAAATTTTTATCAATTTCTGGTATTTCGAGATTTCGTTTAATTTTTGAACTTAACATTTCAATTGATTAAAACTTTACTTCTGATTAACTGTATAACTCTTGAGCTGAATATTTTATTGTAATTTCAAATTTAATTTAAAAATAATAACACAATAACTGTTTTATTAATTAGTTCCAGAGTTACTAAAAGCGTACAACCGATGGAGGGATTCGTTTAAATACAAAACTGTTTTAACGTTTTAACTAAAATGCAAACCACAGTTACCGGTTGTCTATTAATGTTCTATTATATAAGTTATGGATATTGTTAATGAAATAATTTGAAATCCGGAAAAATTTGAACACTAAATATGAAGTTTAAATAGGAAAATAGAATAACAAACACCCGGTAATCAATAGGTTCTATTTTAGGCAAAGCTTCCTTAGAATATTGAGTTATGATTAACACTAAGTTATACTTACGAATCGTTAGAATGCATTTTAGGTAAAGCACGCGATCTAATGATATAAAACAGTTTAGTGTGAAAATAAAATTATAGAACACCCTATAGTTTATAGAATAGCATTTAAACTATTATTGTTATCAAATACTAAAAGTTTTTGTTATAAGTTTTGATTTATTGTTATTTTATTACACTTTAATCCTAATATGGAAGTCATATTGCAATCTAAAGACTCAGAACCAAGTTTTGTGTTCGCATTTAAAAGTGATTCACTGCGTTTCACACCTAATGTAACAAATACTGACATTAAGATTCCTCGACCTGCGAATGCATTCATGATCTTTGGCAAAGAGTATCGCAAAATACTATCTCAAAAGTTTCCGCAGTTTGCGAACAAACAAATCAGTAAAATCTTAGGCCACGAGTGGAAGAATATGAGCGCAAAACTGAAGAGTCATTACCAAAAACTGGCAGATGAAGCACATAAACTACATTTAATCAAATATCCAGGTTTTGTCTTATATTTAAGCTTAAAATAAATAAATTCATATACATATTAAAGTTCATTAGATTTCATTCATATGTAAACTTTTAAAAAAAGTATCAGTTTTAAAACTTTTTATAGGCTATTATTACAGTCCATTAGAAGCACGTCAGAGAAAGGCTGAAAGGAAACGAAAGTCTAAAATGTCTAAAAGTGTTCGTAAGGCGAACCGAACTGTTAATACAGTTAATTTAGATGTCGGACATTTTGGTCCCAACAGGTATTCATAATATTTAGAGAACAACTAATATTATATTATTTTATAACTTTTTTTTTATCTAAACAATAGACCAATTCTAATGCAAGGCACTTATGCGATGGGGAACCCTATGTATAGCACTCCAATGCCTGTAAGACATGCCATTCAAATGAGACAAGAAATGATTCATTATGGACCACATCAAAGATTCGGAGGATTTGCATCAGAAATCAGTTTTGAGGCATATTGGCCACAGTCGAGACCAATAATCTCTCTTCCATTACATAATGAACACAATTACGCAACAATACCTCCGCAACAACCTGAACAACAGTCTGTACAACATATGGTTTATAGCAATCGCATGCGTTCAAAACCCAATCAAACCGAACCACAAAGCGATCAAATAGTAAGCGTAGACCTGTCAGCTCTTATGACAATCTATTTGCCTCCGATGTCGAATCCATTGACTGAAGTGATTCAAGTTGTCGACAATGAATTGACTGAGAAAGTGATCAAAGATAAGACCCAAGTCACCAAAATGGCAAACGCGAGTGTAGACCATCAGATTTTGCCCACTTTAGGGCCCGACGAGCGCTTTGAGAATCAGTGGACTAACGATCTCTTGGATCAGTTGAACAAAGATCTTGTGAACAAAGATGAAGTTCTCAAAAGTATCGATGAATGCATTGATGAACTTATGGATAGCAGTGTCGCAACAGATTATTCAGATTGTCCTTAATTTTCAATATCTTCTCATAGATATAAATTAATATTTATTTAAATATACGTTTAGTACTAACGAAAGTTTTATATAAATTACAAGTTTTTAAGTTTATTTTCACTAATTTTTCATATTTTATAGCATTTATGACTTCATTATAAGCCAATATATAACCATATTTTTTGATACATTAAATACAATCTAAACCTTTAAAATGAATGACAAAGAACGCAATTTTGAAGTGAAATTATTTTACTAATTAGATCTCTATTAAAGATTATAAACATGAAAAACATCAGATAATTGAAAATTTTTATCATTAGGTCTTTTTAATAAAGAAATGAATACAAATTATATTTGAATTTTCTTTTTATTAAAAGATTAGAGTCAGAAAAAAATATCAATTGATTTTAATCCTAATATAATCTGTCTTTTAATCTTTCAATTCTTATTTAGCAATTATTATATCAGAAAAAATAATACTTAATTATACTCTACTATTATAAAAATATAAAAAAAATCTTTTCATTATAGTTCTTCAGTATAGTTCAGTTCAGAAGATAGTTCAGTATAAGTAGAGTATACCGTAAGTAGAGCTTAGCTTCAAATGTGATTACAATGAATGCGGTTTTAAATCTAAATATAAGTCATGTCTTAATCAACACAAATAGTGTTCACAAACATCTCAAGCCATTCAAGTGTTTGAGACCTAAATGTGGGAAAAGGTTTGCACAGAGATGTGGTTTAGATTGTCGTCAATTAATTCATTTGAATGTAAAACCATTTATGTGTGAATTCAATGGATGTAAGAAATGCTTTACACTAAAGAGTACTTTAAAAACTCATGAATTGATTGATTTGAATGAAAGGAAATATGTGTGCGATTGGAGTGAATGCGGAAAAGCATTCGAACAAAAGTGACACTTAACTAATCATAAAGTAGTTGATTCGGGTATTAAAACATTTAAATGTCATTTTATTGGATGTAAGAAAAGGTTCGCTTTTAAATACCAACTAAACATTCATTCCCGCACTCATTCGGGAGAAAAACCATTTATTCGTGATTATGAAGAATGCGGTCAAAGCTTTACCCAAAGCTGTCATTTAAAAGTTCATATAAAAAGACATTTAGGTATTAAAGACCATAAATGTGATTATAATGATTGCGATAAGAGTTTTGTCATTTTATTTGGACTCAAACGACATATTAATAACAATCACAAGAAAAAGAAGTTTAATTGCAATGAATGTGAGCTTAAGTTTGTAAGGTTTTCAGAACTGAAGAAACACTCAGAAAGTGTTCATAAGAATTGAAATTCAACTTAAAGTTTGTTTTTAATGCTTCTGACAATTCACTAATTCTATAATCATTTATGACTTACTTTTATATTAATAATAAAAATAACAAATCACTTAAATTAATATATCATTGAAATAAAGTAATACTTTTACTAAAAACCAAATTTAATCAAATGTTTGAAAAAAATGTATTAACCGATAATTTAATTAATAAATAAAAAAATATTATCACTTGATATGACTCTCAATAATGATTTTTAAAACAATTTAAAATTAGTTGCGATTTCACAAAAAAAGTAATAAGGCCTTCAATACTGCAATAGTACTTAACTTCAATACTGTACTAGTAGTTCATTTTTATATTATTTCTGTATATAATACTACATTAGAGAAAACCTAAAACGCTGTTAATCCATATGAAAAAAGCTATGCATCGCATTTGAGAGAGAATTGAATAAAAACTAAGTTTAGGGGTGGGTCTGACAGGTCTAGATTTTGGATTAGTAGGGATTGGATAATTCCCCTCAAAATATCTGGAGGGTCGGGCCGGTGGGTTTGGAACCTTTGAATATGTTTAACTGATATTACGTAATATAATGCTATTTAAAATGAAGTTTAAATAGAAAATTTGTATTATTTCTCACAAATAAATATTTATGTTTTGTTCTTTACTTTAGCCCCGATTATTGTTGCGCACGTTAATAACCAAACTTAACCTACTAATGCCTGGACTTACTTACCCATTAAAGGATCCAACCAAATCATATATACGGCAGCTTTTTGGTGGACAAATAATAATACGGTTTATGTTGTCGGCGAAGAAAAAGATAAGTCAACAAATGGATTCATTTATACTTTGGATTATAAAACTCGTAATTCATTTTAATTGTCAAAAACTTGTATTTATTTAAAGCCTTAATAAAACTTTTTTCAGGGCATTAAAGTTATCGACTTTTTTGGGTGCAAAGACTTAACAACAAATGAGAATATTGAGGAAGAATCTGATAATATTTTACTTTTATTGGGACTCATTTCTATCGCATTACTTATTGGTGTTTTGCTATTAATGGCAATTTTTTTCACTTATAAACTACAAGTAATTAATTTAACTTAAAATTAATACAGAATTTCAAAACAAATTTTATTTTACAGCTCATTATATGACACTTTAGAACAAGATATTCTTTTGCAAATTAAACAAATCTTATATCTATTTATCTTCATTCATAATTTGGACTCATTTTCTTATAAAATATTTAAAATGGAAGTTATAATAGTTTTTAATACTGTAATATTTAAATCAAATATAATAATTGAAATAGTTTTGAATAATAAACATTTTATCAAAAACTACTTTCTAATGTAATTTTCACACAGCTATGAAAATATAAAACACTAAACATTGATATCTCTTATTGAAACATAAAATACTTTTAATTCATGATAAAAAAAAATACAAGTAATTCATTATTTGATTCGTGTTTTAAATTTGAGATGTTACAAATTGAATAAATAATCAAAATTATGCAATAAAGACGTTGAAGAGTTCAATGTTTGACTTGTTCTTAAATAACAAACATTCTAAACATAACAGTAAAGGAATAAAAGTTAATTTTATTAACAAATTAAAACATAGGTCGCGAAAACAGAGACATTAATAGATACTTAACATATACATCACACACATCAATAGATTATACATAAAGTGCTCCGCCATCTAATACTAAATTAGTTCCCGTGACAAATGATGATTCGTCTGAAACTAAATATAAGATGGCATTTGCGATATCTTCTGGTTCTCCGACGCGACGCAATGGATACTGATTTGCTCTCTCCTCAAACATTTTTTGTGTATCATCTTTTGAAGACCCCGACGCCTCAAAAAAGTTGGTCTTAATTACGGCGGGACTGAAATTATAAAAAGTAATTTTACGCAATACATAAAATCAAACTTTATATTCAAAATAAGTACGAATTACTTTATAGTATTGACACGAATTCCTTTTGGACCCAATTCAAGTGCCAAACACTTACTGAACATGTCTAAAGCACTTTTGGACATACAATAGATAGGCGCCAAAGAAAACTGTAATTAAATTAAAGTTTTATTTTTAAATTTTCTTAACAAGAAATATGTTTCAAACTGACAGGTTTAAGACCGGCCACACTCGAAATGTTAACAATCACTCCTTTAGTCTTTTCCAAGTGTTCGACTGCCAAATGTGTCAAATAGACGACTGAGCGCACGTTCAGGTTAAAAGTGCGGTCATATGTCTCTAAAACGGTCGGGTCCTTAATGGAATTGCGAGCGCCCGCACCCGCATTGTTAATAAGTATATCAAGTTTACCAAATTTAGCAATTGTTGAGTCAATCAATCGCTTGCTGTCAGCAGTTTTTGTGACGTCTGCCACAACTTCTAATGCTTTTAATCCTTGCGGTGAAACTTTATCGCACTCTTGAGCCACTTTTGACACATTCTCGGCATTACGTCCGGTCACAACAACCTGTCCGCCAGCTTTTGATAGTAATACAGCAGCTGAGGCTCCGATGCCTGAACTTGAGCCTGTTATGATCGCGACCTTTCCCTTTAAGGATCTTGTGCCTGACATTATGATAGTTTGATTATTTTATTATTAGCTGATGAGCACTGTTGAGCTGACTGTTGAGATAACTGTTAAACTGCAAACTGACTTATACTAAAGTTGTCACAAAGATTCGTTTGCTTTTTATCTGATACACGTTATGAAATCTTTATGACTACTAAGAATAATATGAGAGTCAAGGCTAGTGTCTACTCAAGAGTGAGTATGAAGTAATATTATAACAATATATTAAAATATGTTCTCAAAGTTGGCATAGAAACAAATAAGAGCTTAATTATGATATTTTAATATACACGTACAATAGCTCAATGTTAGCCAATAAAATGTATTGCTATGACTTTGAGTGAAAGTGTAATGAAGGCTAAATGCATTGCGGGAGATGCGTAATGTAATAACCGTTTAACTAGGAATATACCGCTACCAACATATTTGTGGAAGTAAATATGTCAAGGACTTACAGTTAAGTTCCTGTAAATTTTCAGCCTACAATTTCAACCTGACTACAATTTTTTCAGTTCAATTTGGGTTTTGTAGAGTTTACAACTTATACATATGCTGTATATTTTAAAATATTAGTCACTATGTTTCTGTGATTTTCTGTGCATTTACTAAGCTCGAGATCAACTCAAAAAATGTGGTCAGAGCTGTGTACAAATACTGAGCAAATGCTGAGAAATAGCTGAAGCTATTACTACCGTATGATATTTACCGTTAGTACTCGTTTTATAAAACGTAACCAATACAATAGAGTATAACAATAAGAATTTTGTATAACATAATCCAATAACAAAAATGTACTTCTTATAAATTCAATAATTTTCCATTTATAAGAATAACAATAAATAATAATTTCTATATTAAACAAGAAAACGTCTTTTTATTGATTATTTAAAGTGACATTTCCTGATGCCTTATATAATCCCGATTTTGGTTTAATCAGGAAAAAGTAATGAAGTATACGGCTCTTTCGATCGCTGGTTTCGACGGATCGGGTGGTGCAGGCATTGAAGCAGATTTTAAAGTGTTCTCAGCTTTTGGTTCTTATGGTACAACAGTTGTACTGTATTAACTGCTTTGCCCGTACAAAACACTACAGGAGTAAAAAAGTGCTATGAATTACCAGTTCAATCAATTAAAGATCAATTGGAAACAATTTTTGAAGACATAACGCCAAATGCTATTAAAATCGGAATGTTATTCAATTCAGATCCTATTCAATGAGAAATAATAATAACAAAAACATTAGGAAAGCTCTAAAATAAGACTTATTACAAGTGTGGGAGAAATTACATTTCTTTTTATAATTCTATTAAATTAAGTTTTTATGTTTCTATGATTGAAGCCTTTTGTAATCAAAATTCGCCAAAAATTAATGACATTTTAAAAGACGATTTTTTATTAAATATTTACTTATAAGGAAATCAAATCTTTTCATAAGAGTTGTCCTTCAAATGATTCATAAAATTGATGAGTAGTAGTGATTGCTGACAATCAAATAATCAATGCAATTATGATTATATTATCAAATTATCAATATATTCAATGAAAAGCATTAGTTATATGAACTGTAATACCAGGACATGTATATTACCTGTATTTAAAGAATAAAATACCTGATCCATGTAATTCTGTAAAACTTGTCAATACTTGAACCATATTGTGATTGCATTTGTTTAAGATTTTTTCGACTTACAATCCATTCAAAAAACCGGTACTTTCAATAGTAGAAAATTAATAAAGAATTTTCTTAAATAAATAATTAAATTTTATTTTGCATTTGTACTAGAGATGTTAAAAATACAATTTTAAAATTTAGGCTTTGTATTATACTGTATAATACAATGTATTTTGTATCATACACTCTAATTCGTTTATAACGAACAGTTAGGGCCGTCCGAACATGTTCGTTATAAACAGGATTCTTATAAATGTTCCGAATGAGATATATATTAGGTTCTCGGGACAAACGATATGGTTCGTTATAAGCGGGTATTCGTTATAACCGAGTTCGTTATAAACTGGTTAGAGTGTATGTGTAAAAAGAACCTGAAACTAAGTAATGCCACAATTTTTGCAAATATCGGGGGTGTGACAGCTAAAACGTCCACCTTGTTAGATTACCAAATTTTAATTTTTTCTAAATGTAAAATATCTGGCTTTGCTTCTCTTTCAATAAGTGTACGGATATAATTGTTCAAGCGTTTGAATTTGAATTTAATGATCCAACAAAAGGTTATATATAACGACATCACAAACAATACCACATAAAGCGAATAAAATCCTATAAAACTATATATTTCGTCGGTCCATAAGGTATCCGAATCTGTATTGAAAGCGACCACTATTATGATCACGACATAAGATAAACATAAAATAGTTAACGATAACAAAAATAAACCTAAAACTAAAAATCTTAGTTTGAATTTTATTTTCACATATTTATCGTTTACTAATAATGTCTGTATGAAAGTTGACGTATTATCTAAATGTAAGATAAGTTTTTTTAAAGATTTTTTGCGAATCCACATAATATCAAGCGCTATAACTCCCGCACAACAATATAAAAATGTAAAAATTTCGTCCCATAATTTAGATGTTAATGCGTTAACTTCAATAATGTGGTACAAAACTCTTGCCAAATAAAACACAAATAACGCGTGTATGAATATTAAAACAATGTACGAGTAAAACTGTTGAGAAAAATAATTTTGATACGTAAATTTTTAGAGTATTCTATAAAGATTATTAAACTTATACTTTCATAATATAGTCAACAAAAATAGAGAACAAATCAATATTTGAGAAAATATATAAACTATTTATTTTTATTGTTTTTTGAATGCATTTTGAGTGAAATTA
>JAUJYT010001434.1:0-11629 GCA_033996565.1 Nanhermannia nana
CGGAGGAGAATGACAAAACTATATACTCGTTTTGTTACACAACACGAGTTAAAAATGTGGTGTTTGCTTTCATTAGTAAATATTTTGAAGATTCCAACATTTTGATTTCTCATTTCTGTTTTCTAAACATTCATTTAATAGTATTTCCATTGAAAAGAATGGTTATATCTAAAAAGTATATTCTCTTTGAGTCTCTATATATGAACTCATACAGTATTTGATTCAATTAATGTGCATTTTGATTTCATTTCACATTTCACTCTGTTTTCTTTCATTTTTGATTAGATTATATAAGAATGAAAGCATTAACAGTAAGAGAACAGTATGATTTACCATTAATATTCATAATTTAATAATCGATAAATGATTTTCGCTCTTTATTTCAATGCTTTTATTATAAAAGTTGAGCTGGAGTTTGAAACGACAATAATTGAAAAACTGCTATTTTTAAGCCTTAATTATTTTTCCCAAAGGAATTGGTAGACAAACAGCTTTCAATCACATATCATGAACATGAAGTGATAAGATCAAACACTATCACGCCCTACCATTATGTTTATTCTTTCATATTAATTATAAGCAATGGTGCACAGAGGCTCTGCTCAGGAGTTTTTTAGCTGACACCATAAGTTTATGTCCAGTTAGGCTCAGACCCCAGGCTTACCACTTTTTCTCTAAACCAAAATCGGACAAAAATATCTAAGGGGGGTCTTATGATTTTAATTCAATTTTTTCCTACAGTGAGTTAAGATACAATTATTTTTTGTATTTGAAGGTGCATTTTGGTCTACAGGTGTGAATCTTAACTGTATAAATATTTTATCTCATTTTAAAGATCACTCGAAAACAAAAACATCTAAATAAAAGCATTAAGAGAAATGTTAAATCAAAACTAGTGATAGTTACACTCCTGTCATCAGTATATCATTCATTCAATTTCACTTATTCCAGATTTTTATGTTTAAAATACTTGCAAATACAACTTTTGATCAAATTTTAAGCCAAAACCGGACATTATATAGTCAGGTTGGACAGTACACTTCAAAACCGGACAGGTGGTAACCATGCTCAAACTTCTGTGACTGAAGAACCTCTTTTGATATAAAATTAAAATTTTATATTAATAAGAAAACTAACAATAAAATTATTTCAATTTATTACAATTAATTTAAAATCCTCAAATTTAAGAGATTTTTGCTTTACGTTCAGGCACAGGAGTTATTGAGCCCAAACTCAATTATGTTCAAAAGAGCCTAACATGCAATTAATAATTTATTATAATTATTTTGATTTTTCCTGTATTTCAACACCAGTTGAAATCATAAATGGCGAAACTGTACAATTTTTTGGCTCTTAAAAATTAAAATTTCTTCAAATTTTGATTAGAAAATGATCCACAAGGATATAAACAAATTAATTCAAATGTATCAAAAGTATCTCGAAATGTATGTACGGCGCGTTTCAAACATACAGTCCCGGAATTTCGTTTAAGACCGCTAATAAGTTTAAGAAATTTTAAGTAAATTATTTACCGATTTTGATCAAATTAAGTAAAAGGTCTATTATTATAAAACTGTAGTTCATAGCATTCTTGTACTGGTTCAAAGTCGAGTTCATTGGTATTATAAATAGCTTTCACTTATTTTTTGGGAATTAAAAAGAATTATTGTTAAAGATTGAGTTTGTCCTGAGCTTCTATTCGTTTAAATATGTTTTGATTACTATCCTTTTCTATCATATATTACAACAGAGTCTTTATTTTTTCCAAATCATTAATTTTTCGATTCACTTAATCTTTCGGAAAATGTTATGAAAACCAGTCATGAAAAGTAAAATCAGACCATTATATGGTCTGAAAAATTCATAAATCTGAATATTTCATCTATTTCTCAATTTCAAAGAAAAACATCAAATTAAATAAATTTGTTTTAATTTGAACAAAATATCATTATATTTTATTACATTATCAAAGTATTCTTTCTCTATCTTTATTACCGATAAGAAATATATGACTCCAGAGTATGTCAATGAAAGGCATGCTTTGTAAGAAAGAACTATTTCGAGCGTCAAAACCGGAAAAAAATGCTTTTAGAAGTAAATCACATTTTTTGAATTTACAGAAAGAATTTAATTTAAATTATTTAAACAAAAATATTATATTTTTTTTTATTTAATTATTGAACTGTAGAATAAATGCTATTTTTACTTTCCATTTGTGCGTAAAAATTGAAAAAACAGATAGTTTTGACACATCTCGAAACAGAGAACTCCCCAAACCAACCCTTCCTCAAACCAACCTTTCCTCCAAGCTTTGGACTTTGTGCAAGTGTACAAATAATGACTAAAACTAAACTTACACTTAAATTCTTAAATACCATCTGTTTGGATGTTTTCTTAAGATTTAATATCAATTTTTTCTCTATAAAACTTGTGAATCTCCGAAATTTTGGTATTTAAAAAAATGCGACCAATTTTTGAGGTTTTAATTGAGTGAATACTGAGACACTGGTTATTATAAATTTTAATTAATAATGTTTTTTATTTTCAACATAGAGTTTAAAATACAACTTATTGTGGTTTAAGAAAATATACACAAAGTTACTAAAAAAGTCGAATCTTTTACTGAAATGACTAACTCAAGAGCGATATTCATTGTTAGTTTAAAATCGATGAATAACACAAAGCTTGAAAAAGCAAACTATTCTTTAGAGAACGTTAAATAAATTATAGACATTTTGAGCAAAATGTCAATCGTGTAATAGAAAAATTGGAAAACTTTCTAAATTGTATTTCGTTTACATAAATAAGTTATAATGTCTTATAAATCCTCATAAATATCATTAAATAAATAAACAACAGCTCTTTCTATGAAGAAATTCATCAAATATTTAATATAAATAAAGTGATAACATATTGAAAATATTTGTGAAATAAATTGAGAAATTCATTAATTTAGAGAATCTTATGTTTTCAAGAGTTGACATTTGAGTACTACTGTATAGAGTATTAGACCTTACTTTCGGCAGGTATTCCGCGTTATACATCGGTAGTGTTGCTATGAGAGCCACTTATTTTTACATTTTAAAAACTATAACACATTTATATACCCGAATAGCTGTTACAGTATATAACTTAATAAAGAATATTAACGGAAACAAATTAATTAATTAATACTTGAAATTAATAAAAAAATAATAGAAATAACTTTAAAATTTAATACAACTTAATTGATATTTACATTTACAAAATATATGAATGACTGGAAAGAAAAATGTAGATTAGATTTGAATTAAGATTAGATTATATAAAAAGAAACTGATAATTGATTGGATCGCCTCTACCTTTAATCCCATTATTAACAAAACATTGACAACCATTGACTTAGTCTTAGCAGTAAATAACTTATGAAATAAAAAATTTGTTAAAAAAATTATTTTACAAAATCTGATGCATAGGAAATTCTTGGAGTATTGTTTTGACTCGAAATGCTTTGTCCGACAATACAAGCGAACTGGAGTGTAGGGCTGTCGGGAGCGATCACTGTTATAGAGCCCATGTCTCGACTTTTCTCATCTCTGTTCCCATCCTTTTCTCCATTTCTGTTATGTTCAGATATGTGCGTCGCATACATGTCCTGATTAACTGTCTTATATCCACAGAATTCACAGTTAAACATAATCCCTTCGCTAAGTCCCGGGTGTTTGTTCTTAAGGTGCTGTTTGTATGTACTTGACTGCAAACAATGTTAATTAAATATTAATTCATTACTTAATACTTTTCAAGCATTCAAATAATTGATAGAGACCTGAATACACGCGTAGCTACAAAAGGGGCACTTATAGGGTCTTTCGCCTGAAAAATAAATCAAAATATCGGTTATTGTAAAGAACAATGCATTTGAAGCAATGTATTAGTGATCACCTGAATGCCTCATTTTGTGTCTGCGCAAAGAGTTGTGATCGCTTGTGGAATAATTGCATTTATCACATTTGAACGGTTTCTCACCAGTATGTTGTCTCATATGAGTTCTTAAGGCACTACGACTAGCAGCTGAATGATTACAATGACTGCAAATGTATGGACGAGTCTTGTTGTGCACTGTATTTAAATGCACTTTTTTAGTTCTCGCGTCTGTGAAGGTTCGCAAACATATATGACATTCATGTGTTTTCATAACTTGAGTCTTAACCACATGCTTAACCTGAAAATAAAGATAAATTTACACTAAGTTAAGTCGTTTAGTGTAAACATGAAAAATAATTACTTTGTGATTAATGAGTTGTTTACAGTTTTTGAATCCTTTACCACACGTATCACAGAGAAAATTCTTTTCGTTGCTGTGAATTCTTTTATGTATATTCTCGAGAATACTTAAGCTATATGTCCTATAAGAGCAGTGTTCGCAGGCATGAAGTTCTAAATCGATGCCATGATTTCTCCATAAATGTCCGGCCATTGAAGGCCATTGCTCTGAATTCTTATTACAATTACAACAAACAAAACCAGAACCAGAATCTGAATGACATCTATGATGTCTTTGCAAGTTCTCCAAAGCTCTGAACCTGACAGAACACCCCTTAAACTCACAAATATAGGTCCCCTGTTCTCTCTTCAACTTCTTTTTCCAGGCGATCCTCTTCGCAGTCATATGATTGTTATGAATACTGCCGTTACTATTATTATTACTATTGTGGTTGTGATGCGATTTGGCAGCGATTAGTAATTGTTTGCTCTTTTTGACATTGGATCCCGACTGTTGTTGTATTTCTACTTTTCCATTCGGTAATATATGCCTCAACTTTGACGCCACCTTTTTATTAATTATGTTGTCATGAGTTTCACTCAGAACTTCTTTCGAATTATGTTTAGTTGTGTTTGTGTTTTTCTCCTTTTCTGGACATAGATTTTTATCACTTTCAATGGTCTGAAGCGTGACATTATCTACTTTAAGCTTATGCTGATTAACCATATGTGTTCGGCACCCCATTAACGTAGGAAAGCCTTTATAACAACGCGAACACATATAAGTGTTTGCCTTCTTATTAACGAGTGATTTATAGTTGTCCTCAACTGAAGAAACTTTGTTTTCGTTTTTATGTTTTTCATTTATATGATTAGAGACAACAGACTTATCGAGTGATATAAAGTTACAAATAATACATTTATAACATTTAGTTTCTTCGATTAAATCCTTTGCATTAAACTCCGTGTGAAAGCCGTTCTGTAAAGCGTTTGAATTTCGATGAACTTTATTAATATGTGTTTCAGTCCGGGATATATTTGCCGAATGGTTTGTCAATTGGTTTGCGTCAGAAGTTTGTTCAGTTGTTTGTATTAACGGCTGAGCAATCATTTGTTGAGTTTGAAGGGAAGGTCTGGAGATGACAATAGGTGTCAACTGAACCTGTGGTGAGTTGGATATAATCTGATTTGAAGCTAAATTGGATGCCATTTGAATAGCGGTTTGCATTGGTTCGTGAGTTTGGGGCAGAAATGAGTTGGTATTGACATTTTGGTGCTGTTGTTGCTGTTCTACTAATGGTTCAGAAGCGCAGTAATGATCGTTGACATGAAGCAGTGTTTCTGTGAGCGCATCCGTTTCGGTGAGAGAGTCCAGAACTGAGAATATGTCACTTATGTGCGGACCCATTGTGAGTCCGAACGGAGCTGTCGTTTGTGTCTGAGCTGCCGATTGCGACGTCATGTGAGACATGTCTGAGCTGTAATACGCGGTCTCTTCGCTGTCATTACTGACATGCGATGCAACCGATTGTCCGTCAGATAGAAAGGGGTCGAAAACGAATTGAGACATATTTAACGCGTCCACAAATGTCTGCTCCAAAGCATCGCTATTGTAAGCACTTTCCAGACCATCACTCGTCTGACCCGTTAGTAATTCAATACTTAATTCTTGATTTGTTAGCAATGAGTGATGTGTTGGATGTGTTGTCCGACCATTACTTACGTTGTTTGTTGGCTGAGAACCGTTTGTGGCCACGAATGAACTCATCGGAGGTAATGATTGATTGTTATGGTTGTGATTGTGATCAATATGGGTATGACTTCTATGACTGCTTTGACTAACAATTGAGTTGGAGTTGTTCTCAACCATTGATTGCGTTGAAGGCGAAGAGTATCTCATAGTATATGAACTCCTGTTCTCCTGATTAGCATTTGTGTGATTTGAATGGCTATGAAGTGAACCATTCATTCCATTCATTATTATCTAATATTTATTTATACTTTAATTTTCACTTAAATATTGACTAAACTTTATGTAAATAACACTTATTTCTAAATAAATAATTAATTATATTATTAATAGTAATAGTAATGCAATCATTAAATTATAATAAATAATAGACATTATTATTAAGTAATTGTCATTAAAATCAATAAAATGAGTCAATTATCTCAATGTTATCAATAATTGTAATAATAATTATATTATATTAAAATAAAATCATATTATAATCAGTTATTTCAATGCTATTATCAATTGAAATAATAATGAAATACTAATAATCGTTAAGTTCATTGTCTTTATGTCTTTATTTACGCGATTGAAAGGCCAGCAAAAGCATGACATCAATAACAATGAATATCAAACGGCATTTCCTTTTATTCATTTTTCATCATTCAATTCAAACCAATATTTTCTACAAAACTTGAACGCAATATGTATTCCGCACAAAACACGAAAAGGATTTCACTATGAATTACCGCCTTTTAGTGTATTGGGTATCAAATAGGCATCACATCCATTATATCCACGAAATAGCGAACCCTAATGTTTATGTAAGCATAGCATAGCTGCTGATTCTCTTCACCCTTCAGCCCATCGTAATAATTATTATTGAGTGCTTTTGAGACCAGTGTATTAAATAATTAATTCAAAATCATATTTATTACAAACAAATGAGAGTTAAATCGAGTTTGGGTCTGGTTTGGGTCTCGTATGACTAATGTTAACCATAGGCTCATAATCAACAGAGCCTGAGCCTGAATTTAAAACTCAGAACCTGAGCTTCTAATAGCGTCTCGAAGCGAGCCCAGGCTAGCCTAGGTTCAGACTTACCTAATGGAAAGTAATTTGAATGATTAACTTGTTTAAAATAAAAACATATTTCAATTTTGTCCATTTTAAGGCTTAGATAACATATAAATTCAAATAAAACAAAACAATAAATTATTGCAAATTGTGTTTAAATTTTTGGTACAGGTTTAAAAACTCAAATACAAAATTGGAACTCAAACAGCACTAAATAAATGTTAAACGTTTCAAGTATTGCACATAGGTTGTTTGTTATAAAACATTTGTTTTAAGGCTGTTTTAAAACGTTTTTAAACATTTGAAAATAATTTAAAACATTTTTCCTCATAATGTTTTAAAACAATTATATATAATGCGTGAAAACTATTTAAAACACTTACTAAAACGCATTCACGTAATAAAAACGGAGAAAACTGTGATAACATGTCACATAAAATTAGTACGGTTGGTCACACTAGGTTAGAATTAAATCTAAGTTATTTCAATAAAATATGCTTAACTTGAGTTTTAAAAGCGGTCGACTAATATCTGCCTTCAGTAAATTTAGAACATTTTGGAGCACTAAAAAACGTTTTAAAAAATTTTCAAAATTTTTCAATTTTCGTAACCCTAATTGCACTTAAATGTCTATTATTACGTACTTTTGATATTTACTTTTTATTGATTAGGCATTCAATTCAATTGATAATCTCTTAATTCATTTATGCTGTACTTGCACTCAACTTTTACAAATTTTTCATGGGGGGGCCTATTTTTGAATGCTCCTGGGAAGGGGTACACCCTCACCCCTTTTGACATGACAGGGCTCTATCAAAGTACTTTGGGCTCAATAGGCTCAGGAATAGGCTGAGCCTAATCCTACTAAACCTGAGACTGGATTCAAAACTATGAGCGTAAGCCAGAGCCTGGACTAGTCTGGCACTGGTCTGGCATATGGACAACTTTACGTGCAGTATAACGTCTATGTTATGTCTCATAACACTCTATTAGATAAACTCCTCCCAGAAAGTGATGCATTCTTTGATAATACTGATGAGGATATTAAACACTGTATTACATAGTATTATACGATAGAATTTCATTACATTCAATACATTTCATAATAGTCTACAGTCGTGCAGACGATCAGCTCATAAAATATCTATTAATACTATTAATAATTAGATAAATAGTGTTTTTCACTCAAAATCTCTCATTTGATTGAACTTTGATTTGAAGGACATTTGATTTTTGAACTGCTTTCACACAAATTAAGTCTAACTTTCAATACTTATTAATAGTTAACAAAAAATAAACTCCAATTGAAAGATGTCCTCAAACCAGAAGAGTTTGTCACAAAAGTTACTTTTGGGTCATTTGTCGGCTTCTGAGGCAGAGAAGAGTGCATCCGATGGTTTGACAGTAGATCCAGTTTTCCAACAGCTGCGAAAATATCACAATCAAAATGCAGGTCAACTCAATTTAGTGAATCTGTTCGATGCGAACAATAACAGATTCAATGATTTCAGGTTTGCTTTCCTTTTATTGTTTAACTCAAACCCAAAAATATTAACCACTTTTTCATTATATATCTAATGAAGTGCTAATCGATTAACTCTTTGATAAAAATAAATACTTTTTATGCAAATATAATATAATTCTT
The DNA here is from genome assembly GCA_033996565.1 of Nanhermannia nana. Taxonomy (NCBI): domain Eukaryota; kingdom Metazoa; phylum Arthropoda; class Arachnida; order Sarcoptiformes; family Nanhermanniidae; genus Nanhermannia; species Nanhermannia nana. The sequence goes on from JAUJYT010001434.1 coordinate 8,697, forward strand.
AATCCGATAATAGTCTCAAACTTTCGACACCAAAAGGCGGACAAATATTATTCGATTATTCAAAAAATCTAATAAACAAAGAAGTGTTTGATTTATTGTTATCTTTGGCCAAAAGCCGAAACGTCGAGGTCATGCGCGACGCCATGTTTTCCGGACAGAAGATTAACTTCACAGAGAACCGTTCGGTACTACATATCGCACTGCGAAACCGGTCAAACACTCCTATTCTGGTTGACGGCAAAGACGTAATGCCTGGAGTTAATCAGGTTTTGGCAAAAATGGAGAAATTTTCTAATGATGTCATTAATGGCGTTTGGTTGGGATACACAAAGAAGAAGATCACTGATGTGGTCAACATAGGCATTGGTGGCTCTGATTTGGGACCAGTTATGGTGACGGAAGCGCTTAAGCACTATCAACGCGGACCTAACGTTCACTTTGTCTCTAATATCGATGGAACGCATTTGGCTGTAGTTCTCTCTAAACTAAATCCCGAGACAACACTCTTTATAATCGCCTCAAAAACGTTTACAACTCAGGAAACCATAACAAACGCTGAGTCAGCCCGAGAGTGGTTTCTCAAACAGGCGAACGATCAAAAGGCAGTCGCAAAGCATTTCGTCGCGCTTTCGACTAACAAAGAAAAAGTGACAGCCTTTGGAATCGACGAGAATTCGATGTTTGAGTTCTGGGATTGGGTGGGAGGCCGTTATTCGCTGTGGTCTGCAATCGGTTTATCGATTAGTGTTAACATTGGATTTGATAACTTCCGAGAGCTCTTAGAAGGCGGTCATTGGATGGACACTCACTTCCAAAAGACTCCACTAAATGAGAACATGCCAGTAATTATGGCTCTGTTGGGCGTCTGGTATATCAACTTTTATGGCGCCGAAACTTTGGCCATTCTTCCATACGACCAATACCTGCACCGGTTCGCCGCATACTTTCAACAGGTATTAGAGAATAGTTTAATGAAATGGTTTCGAACCTTAATATGAAATTAAAATACTAGTAAACACTTTTTACAATACTATAACATAGGGAGACATGGAGTCTAACGGCAAGTATGTGACCCGTCAGGGCAATAATGTTAACTATTCTACGGGTCCTATCGTTTGGGGAGAGCCCGGAACCAATGGTCAGCATGCCTTCTACCAACTCATACATCAGGGAACGCGACTTATTCCCTGCGATTTTATCGCTCCCGTCAAAACACTGAACCCATTAAGGAATGGATTACACCATCAAATACTTTTGGCCAACTTTTTAGCGCAAACTGAAGCTCTCATGAAAGGAAAGAGTAAACAACAGGCAGAGGCTGAGCTCAAGAAACAGGGAAAGAGTAGTGAAGAGATCGCAAAAATACTTCCACATAAAGTATTTGAAGGGAACCGACCCACCAATTCAATAATGCTCGACAGAGTCACTCCTTTCAATTTGGGAGCACTGGTGGCCGCCTATGAACACAAAATTTTTGTTCAGGGAGTCATTTGGGACATAAATTCTTACGATCAATGGGGAGTTGAATTGGGTAAAGAACTGGCGAAAGCTATTGAACCCGAACTGAAAACCTCTGATCCAATCACAACACATGACAGTTCAACTAATGGTCTGATCAACTATATTAAGAGTTACCCTAAATAAGTGACTTTTAAACAATTTCTTGATTTATTCTTATAGTCAATATACTTATCAATTATCATATTATAAGCAGTTGTTTTGCTTTAGCTTATTATGTTCTCTGAGTTAGAAATGATCTAAATTTAGTCAAATAGATAATAATTGTTTAAACAACTGTTTCTAATTGTGGTTAATTATGACATTTTATTGCATTATAAATTACAACGAGTTTTATGGTGTGATTGTTAATTAGTTTATGTTTAAATTTAGTTATTTTGTTATTTAATTATTAAATCAAGAAAAATAAAATATATTTTACACTAAAGTTTAGATAACTTTAATTGAATATAAGTTTGCAGACAATTTTAGTGAGGAAAAGGATTCTCTTTCAGCGGATATATAACTTCGACAAAGTTTAGTGTAATTTCGTTAAACAGTCTTTTTTGAATTAAGTTCTATGTATATTAGGAAATATCTCTTTTTGTTCAGGAAATTAACTTTAAATCAGACGATGCTTTTCAGTTTCTGCTTATTTTAAATTAAAGCCAATTATAATAAAAGTCTATCATTTGCATCGATTTGCATACTTGTACAGTACACTACATGTAGAGCAGGGCTTCCTTTCTGAAACTTGACGGAATTGATATAACTTTTTCTCGAAAAGAAAAAAATTATTTATTTATTAAAATTAATTTTTAAAAAACTTAATTCAATGAAAACTAATTTTTTTATTTTCTATCAAATTATTGTTTGTTTTATAAGTTTATTAAAGTTTATTAAAGTTTATTCAATAGTTAACAAAAAACAGTTAAATGAACTCAAATAAAAAGATCAATAATTAAAAATTTGGAATTTACTAATTTATCAAATCTTCGAAAACCGGATTCGGTTAAAATTATTTTCGGAAAAAATTAAACCTAATCTCAGGAACGGTTATAGGATAAGAATCCAAACATACGGTACAGTTAATGGCTTCGATTTAAGGCAGGGATTACATGCACTGGTCTTTCGATTGCAATTATAGCACATTTAGTTTTCGTCAGGTTCTGGTCGTGTTATGTTGTGGTGGAACAGATCCGATCATTATTTGGGTAAAAGTTCATATTTGCAATGGTAGAACCAGTGGGTGTTATACAGGCTCTGTTACAGTATCCCTGCCTTATATCGAAGCCAATAATCAGACTTCAATATACACTGTAATCAGTGATGCCCAATACCCACCCCTTACAATGTTAGAAAAGTCACAGATCTCTAACTTAAAAGTACATACAGTTTAGTATATTTACACATTACAAATAGCGTTATTAGTCAAA
>JAUJYT010001435.1:0-11627 GCA_033996565.1 Nanhermannia nana
TAAAGACAGGACTAATGAGTGTTTATAAAGTCAAGAATAACAAAAAAGCATTTTATTATTGGAAGCATTTCTTAATGAAAATCATTTCCGGAATTCGCGAAATACTTGAACTGATTTTAAATTAATTTCTCAATTTATTATTATTCCTTATAATTTTTATTTCTAATTTTTAAATCGATTAAAAGGTTATTTTCTTTAATTTTAGTTTAAAATAATTGTTTTCCTATCTCCAATTTCTTGAGGGCTGACAAATATATAATTGAAGGTCAGCTACAAAATTAGTATTTTTTAATTAAAACATTTTTAAGTAAAAAAATATGGCATGAATTGCATTATAAATACAAACAATTTGCATTACTAGCACACACTCCAAGATTACCGGTACTAATGATAACTAATATTAGTACTACTTTCTGTGCATATTATAAGTCACTTCTGATACAAAATAACTAGAGATAAATTATTTATAACTTAGTGTTTTATTCAGTAATTTTATCAGTCATTTTTCAATAGTGAGAGTATTTCATGCGAAGACGTCTGTTTCAGTTATCATTACTTTCACATTATTAGTTAAATTGATTCAAAGAATTAGTTTTAAAAAATTTAGTTTTATTAATTATGAGTCATATATTCACAATATTTTAGACAGAATTCTTATTTAATTCACTTTCATAGAAGAAATTTAAATAAATAAGAATAATAAGAAAGAGTAAAAATAGAGATATTATTTTTCGGGTTTAACCCGATTGAACCCAAATCGAACATGCGTATTTCATGGGTTTAAACACATTTATTACTCAAATATCGTTTTATTGTAAAAAAATTCTGAATATTTTCGCAATTTAAATAACTTCTAATAGATCCCGCTCAAGATTAATTGATGAACAACTAAATATGTATCCGATTTTGTATTTCAATGCATTTTCATTAATACATGGCAATTTTTTGAATTTACGTACCAGAAATGAAAAATAAATTTTCGGTTTAAACCCGATAAAACCAGAAATGACTCGTTTTTGAACCCGATTAAAACACCCCGAATAGAAGTGAAATTAAACCCGAAAAGTAAGATCTCTAAGTAAAAAGCAGTCATTTAAGGGAGATTCTGGGGTTAAGAATGTTCCTGACCTCTCACCCCCAAGTGAGATACATCTTTGGATTGATTTCTTTTGATAACACATTAGACCTGAACCTCATCACTCCTGGCTAACTCCCGACGGGCTTTTAAACACGTGCTGTGTTTAACCTAACCTAAAAGCTAATTCTAATGTTAATTAACATCATTTAGTTAGGTCGATATCCGCGCTGTAAAGCGCTTGGCCTGTGTTTAAAACCCACCGGGAGATGGCCAGAAGTGATTAGGTTCAGGTTAAATGTAGTATCAAATGAAACTTATGAAAATTTTTTGTTTACCTTGTATTGTATTGTATTGTATTGTATTTATATCATATTCAATAATATTTTAAAAATCTATTCAAATCATAAGATAAGCTTTAAATTGAGCTGACTTTCAATTTGTCTATTTTTTAGACTAAATCTGTAATAAATGCACATTTTCCACAACTCTAGTTGTTATCTATTAAAGACTTCTTATCAAAACTTAAGTTATGCTAAAGTTATGAAATTTTATGTTAAGCAATATTATCAAACTATTGCCAGGTTTTAACATAAAGATACTGTTCATGCAATGTAGTGATGACAGTCTTAATTGTGAGTGTGATTATCAAATGATACGATAAAAATTAATTAATTTTTAATGACAATTAACAACTTTTTTTCAGTTATTTTACTATAGAATATCTTTTCCTTATACTCATGGGTCAGCCAAAAGCCAAATAAGTGCAGTCACGAAAAGCTGACAATATTTTGAGATAGTCTTTAAGCCTTTTTATTATAAGTTGATCTATATCTTTATGAGTTAATACATTAATTGTTCCCTTAATTAGAAGAGTTGTTCCCACAAGTATTGCATTTCAATGAATATTTATTATAATTTAATAACTAAAGAGCGCTAAAGAGAAATCTTAAATGGCATTAAATAAGAGAAACACTGTTTCATAATTGAAATCATATCTGAATAACTGTTAAAATTTAGTGAAAAGAGTTAATCAATTAACTATAGGGTTAACTATACTAAAGAGTTAACTATAGTTTTAAAGGTAAACCAATTTATCAAAAACAAGTCTAATAAAAGTGTTTGATTAGTAGAGGGGAGGGATCAACACCTCTATCATTTCAAGGCCAGAGTTATGTAATTTGCAAATCAGATTCTGTGCCGTACAATACAGAACACTATTGCTATACAATTCATATATTATGCAAAATCTGACGCCAACTGTGAACAGATAGACCATCGAACACATCGAACCACACGTTCAGAGGAAGCAGAAAGTGGTGAGACTTTAAACCATTAAAGTTAAAGTTAAGTTCATTTGAGTCTCAATACAATAGTGTTTCGATCCGGTAAGCATTCAGACTCTCTAAACTTCACTGCAAACTATCATTTCGATTATTTTATGTTTAATTATCAATAATTATAATTCAGTTCATAATCAAAAACAATTGATTCAAACATTGATTTTCATTATGAATGCATTTTATGCAAAATTATTAACGAATTTGGGTTTGAATTCTCTATTTTGATTTGGGACAAAATCCAGGATTTCTATTAAAATAATGGAATCATTATTTGTTTTAATGTTAATTGAATATTAATTTTTTCGCTTTATTCTCAACTATTAAGAGATGAGTTGGAAAATAATTGATAATTAAGAAATGATCTGATATTTATAAATGAGTCTGTATTTGGTGTTAAGCCTTAACATTGTGTAGTAAACAACACAAATAATGCCTTTTTTAAACACTAAACCCATTGAATATATAATTTGAGTCTCTCTTTCAGTTGTAGTCCTTTTTGTTTGAAGAGTTGGTTATCTGACTGTTATTGCTATCTATTTATCAATAAATCGTATCATCAAATAAATAAATAAATAAAATGGTAATTAAATATGTGAACAAATATTTAGAAATAAATACTAAGAATGTATTGATTGTATTGATTTTAGTCTGGAATGTGTCGCCGTTTTGTGCCTGTATTGGATCGGGTCTTAATAGAAAGATATGGTGCGACCGCTCTCTCTGTGAGGCACATATCTGCAGATTCAACAGTAAGTCAATTCATTATTGATTTTATTATAATATTTACTTAAATAGCGTTACAGTAAAACATTTTAAATATCATTTTCAAGGATCTGAAGGGAGTTTTGGCCAAAAAAATTGTTGAACACCAAAAGCGGGTCAAAGACTTCAGAGGTGTGTTTGGGGGGAAAGTGATCGGAGAGATAACTGTGGATCAGGTGTACGGAGGAATGCGAGGACTCAAGTCATTAGTCACTGAGACCTCATATCTTGATCCTGAAGAGGGCATAGCTTTTAGGGGATATTCTATACCACAGATCAGAAAATCACTTCCGGCTGCGCAGGGAGGAGAAGAACCATTGCCTGAAGGCTTGTATTGGTTGCTCTTGACTGGAGAGCTGCCAACACCTGATCAGGTGAAGAGCGTGTCTAAAACGCTTGCCTCACACGCAGACCTGCCCTCACACGTGGTCACAATGCTGAACAACTTTCCATCACATCTTCACCCGATGTCTCAATTCAGTGCTGCCATAACGGCATGTAATACAGAATCACTGTATGCAAAAGCATATGCGGACGGCGTTCATAAGTCAACCTATTGGGAGCACACATACGATGACGCGATTCGACTTATCGCTAAACTTCCAACAATTGCCGCATCTATTTATCGCAATCTATATCGTGACGGATCTTCGATTGGGGCCATCGATACTAACAAGGATTGGACCGCAAACTTCACTTCAATGCTTGGTTATAATGAACCAAAATTTACAGAATTAATTCGTCTCTATTTAACAATTCATAGGTAAAGATAACACAAATTTATTTCATTTAAATTTATTAATTAATTGGTTTCAATGGTATGGTTTCAGTGATCACGAAGGCGGTAATGTTAGCGCACACGCCACTCATTTAGTCGGAAGTGCACTGTCTGATCCATATTTATCTTTTGCCGCTGGAATGAATGGTCTGGCAGGACCTCTTCATGGTCTGGCCAATCAAGAAGTGCTCGTATGGCTGACTAAATTACAAAAAGAACTAGGGGGTTTAGTTTCTGACGAACAAATGAAAGACTTTGTTTGGAAGACTTTGAAATCAGGACAGGTATTAAACATTTGACACTTTTATGGCTTTAGGCTATTGTTAATCTAAACTTTTAACACTAGTCTTATTTTGTTTGATTGAGTCACTTAAATACTAAAAATTGATTTAAATGTAATTCAATTGAAAGGTTGTTCCGGGCTATGGACACGCTGTTCTGCGAAAGACAGATCCCCGTTATATAGTTCAGCGAGAATTTGCATTAAAACACTTACCCGACTATCCGATGTTCAAACTTGTGTCGCAAATATACAAAATAGTTCCGCCCATTCTTTTGGAATTGGGAAAAGTCAAGAATCCGTGGCCTAATGTTGACGCACACTCTGGTGTTTTGCTTCAAGTAATTCAATATTTGATATTAAGTGAAACCAAAATTTTAAATAATTATTTTTCAATTAGTACTACGGCATGAAAGAAATGAGTTATTATACTGTATTATTTGGAGTGTCGCGTGCTTTGGGAGTAATGGCATCACTGGTCTGGGATCGAGCTCTCGGTCTACCAATTGAAAGACCAAAGTCTATGACAACAGAAGGTCTTCAAAAACTAGTGGGCGCGACATAATTAAGTATATCATTAAAATGTGAAAACACATAATCTTAATCAGAAATTGTATTATTTAAAAAACCCTTAATTTTAAGTTAATTTGAATTAACTAATTATTATTAAAATTTAATTATTTTCTCGTGTTATTGGCTATTAAGGTAAGAGTGGGCTTAACTAATCAGGTTGTGTTACATTTGCTCACTCCTGGTATAAATTAATTTGTGAATAGACTTATAGGCATATCATTTGAGAATAGAATCTCTAATTTAATTGTTCGCTTTTAATCTTAAGTTATTCTACTCATTAACATATTGTATGACAAGTAATCAATTTGTGAATGTGAACCAAATATATATATATACATCACTTTATGTGTATATTATATTAAATTATAACTTATTTTACACATTCGTATGCAATAATTTTAAGGAAACATCAATTTTTATCGAATGGAGTCAACCAAATAATGTATAATAGAATAACTTTGATTGTAGTCCAACTCAATGGTCAATTGATAGCATTGAGTAAATTAAATAAAATTTTAATTATTATCAAAATTAATCTCATTTAACTATTTCTAATAAAGTCCATATGAAAAACATTATTTGGAGAATATTGAGCAAGTTAGAAATTTAATATGTAGTCAAATGTATTTATTACTGTTCTGAGGATTCTGTTTAAATGTTTGGGTACTTATAAGCAATCATGTTGACCAGTGGTCACCGATCACCAAACGTTCGAGTCTTCAACATCACTGGCTAGTGATGCAAATATACTGTATGTAAATTCAACATTATATACAGTACTGGTACTTATACTTTATAGCTTTTACTCTTCATCAACAGCTTCATGTGCTCTCACTCGAGAATATCAGTTCTCATTTCAATTTCAATTATGAGATGAGTGGATATGAGCTCCTTATAGATATAAATTAGATTTAAACTCATTTAATCATCTTTTAAGTGCTTTTCCATACATTTCTGACTTACTTTCAATTAAATATTTCATTGAAATACTGAACACATTCTTGAGAAATACCTGTACTCTGCAGTTGACGTCACTCAAAGTCACGCATTTGAATGTCAGCTGTGATTATGACCTTTTTTTCTCATTTTTTAACTCAAATGGTTTTCTAATAATTATTAAATTATTTATTTATTAATAAATATATTTATTTTATTAATTAATTTATTATTATTAAATATTAATTTATTAGTTATATTAAAATCAATATTAATATTAATACGAATAATGCATTCACTTATAAGAAAGCCATTCAATAAAATGCGATCCAAACAAACGATAACTATTTGTAAATATCATTCATTTATAACTAATAAGTCGTTTGCCATTAAATCTAATAAAATAATTATTATTAACAATAATAATAATAATAAAATTTTGTGTAATTATACGCCATTTCGCCATATATTCAACTTTCCTCTGAAGCCTCCGTTCTCTTCGTCTAAAGTCAAGAAATATAGTGAACGAAGAATTTTAGGGTTTGTTTCCATTAATTATTTGATAATTCGAAAGAAAATCACTTTATATGCGATTACACGGAATGAAACTTTCGATCAAACTCTCTATTTATATGTTTTGGCTTTAATTCTATTTTGGACTTAAAATACTGACTGACTCTTGAGTTTGATCGAAAGGACATTCTGCGTGAAGTGATATTTAGCCATAAATTTCTATTTAATTAATTTGAATGTAATATTAATAGCTATTCATGTGAACAACTGTACGAAGTGGTGTCTCGCGTGGAAGACTATCACCTTTTCGTTCCGGCCTGTGTTAAGTCAAATGTTTTGGAGCGAAAGCAATCACACATCAGAGCAAATCTAGAGATAGGAATTCCGCCACTTATTTGGGAGAAATACACCTCAAGAGTCACTCTTCGGAGACCAACTCTGGTCACCGCTAAATGTATTGACGGAAAGCTATTCAAACATTTAGAAACTGAGTGGAAGTTCAGCGAAGGACTGCCTAATAATAAGAATACCTGTACTTTAGATTTCAAAGTTTCGTTTGAATTCAGATCGCTCTTACACTCGCAGTTAGTCCACGTCTTCTTCGATGAAATGGCGAGACAGACAGTCAATGCTTTTCTTAAAAGAGCTGAAGCTTTATATGGAAAACAAAGCCTTCTCATTAGTAATCAATTGCCGAATAAAACTTAAAATTTGTTTAGCTTACAATTTATTTGACTTTTGCCTATAAATTAATTAATTGTATGTTTCTTAATGTTATTATATGCATGTCTCCAATGTATACCTATTTTAAGTTGCTTTAAACCATTAAAATATTTATTTTTGCATTTTACAAATTTTAAATAATACATGACTTAAGTTTAATTGTCTTCCTATGAGTTTATTATTTTGATCTCAGAAAAAGGCAAATTAGAGATATGTTTGATATTTAAAGTTTTACGAGTCATTCAAATGCTGATACGATTAATGTAAACACATTTTATAAATTGTATATTATATTCGTCAAGTTTTGAACGCTAATACATGCACTAATCAACTCATTTTTGAACAAGTTATCAATTGAGTCTATTTTTGATTTTAAAAGCATTAAATTGTTAGTAACTATTGTTACTGTTCTAAAACTTTTAACTATCAAATTCATAATTCAATTTGGAATTTAATCTGTTTTGTCTTACGTTTTGTCCGCAAAAGATATTTAATCAAAAAATAACTTATTTTTCTATTACCTTATTATAGAATAACTTGAGTTAAATTGAAAACAATAATTATTTTAAATGCATTTCAAAGTAATGCTAATATTTTCAAATACAAAAGTAATTAAATTTTTAATATTAAATTTGAATAAAAATCATAACTATTACTAATACATGATTTCATTGATTTATTGACCAAAACAACTAAATTTCAATTTTCTAATGCCTACTATTGATAGTTAATGAAGAAAAGGACAAAGAAATGAGAGTTTTTTCTTATAATTGATATAATAATAGAAACTAAAGACTTGTTCAACGAATATCTCACTTCTGCCATTTGCCGAGTATTTCGCTGTCTCTGAATATAAAGTATTCCTTATCTTCGATCTCGACTTTAGTTCCTCCGTATTCAGGGAGCAGAACGTGATCGCCTTCTTTGACACTAATGGGTACGTTCTCTCCCTTTTCATTTCTACTTCCCGGCCCGACGGCCACAACAGTTCCCGAATGCACTTTTCCCAACGCCTTCTCCGGTATCATAATTCCGCCCTTCGTTTTGGTTTCGGCCACAAAGCGCTCAATGAGTACGCGATCAAAGAGAGGGATCAGACGACGGCCCAGTCCTGACTGGCATTACATTCAATTCATAAAACTTTACTATTTTTATAAACTCATAAAAACTCTTTAATAATAATCATTATATTTACCATTTTTTGAGTTTATTTTCCAAAATCGATACAAAAATATATAAACAATTTTAATTTTAAATAATTATTAAATGTTTAGTCGAATATTATTTAATCGAAGTCTTATCTGTTGAACAGTTCAAAAGCTAAACAGGAATGCCATGTGTTTTGACTCTAACTTTCAATAGACTCTCAAATCTATTAAAGTCTATGTATTTCAATGAATGGCGAATCAAAATAGACTCAAAGCCCTCAAAAGAAAATTCTCGAAGGTTTGGCCCAAAACTCATATTAATTAATTTCAGGTATAAATAACTCATAATTATTGTAATTAATTGAAATGTATTTTAGTATTTATTGATTAAAATCAATTAATAATGCATTCAATTAATATTTGATGTAGTTTTTGAAGTATTTTTAGTAAAACCTCCGAAACAATTATTTAATACATGTTTGGGTGGCATTACATAAGCCGGTTATCAAACTGTTTATTCTTTATGAATGACCCATAAACGCATATTTTATCGAAACTTCTCGTCTGTGTCTCACTCCAGACAAGTCTATACAACGCGTGTTTGCATTCAGTCTTTATTTCACTTAATAAGTGATAGTTATTATATATCTCTCTATTTTTGTGAATTAACTGTTAAAGTATTTAAATTACAAATTATTACTATTTTTCAATTATATCAATACAAACATAAAAAGTAAGAAAAACTTAATTGTATTTAAAATGACTTAAATGTCAGCCAATTATTAAATGCCTTAAAATAACACGTGTTTTGAGTTTGCATTAGGAATAAAAAGTTATAGTAAAGTCAAAAATTATATTAAATTAAATAATTAGTAAATTGGTATTAAATATAATTAAAATACTTTTCAGAAAATAAAAATCATAAGAAATGTACAGAATATCGAGTTTATTGCGAACAACAGTATCGCGTCGTTTGACTTCAAATTCATTACAATTACGTAATTATGCGAAAGACATAAAGTTTGGCGCAGAGGTCAGGGCACAGATGTTGGTCGGAGTGGACGTATTGGCCGATGCGGTGGCGGTGACAATGGGTCCAAAGGGACGGAACGTTATATTAGAGCAGTCGTGGGGTTCGCCGAAGATTACTAAAGACGGTGTGACTGTCGCTAAAGCTATTGAATTGAAAGATAAGTTTCAAAACATTGGCGCAAAACTAGTGCAAGACGTGGCCAACAATACCAATGAAGAAGCAGGCGATGGAACCACTACTGCCACAGTTCTGGCCAGAGCTATAGCCAAAGAGGGCTTTGAGAAGATCTCAAAGGGTGCGAATCCAATAGAAATAAGACGAGGAGTTATGCTCGCAGTCGATAAAGTGGTGGAAAAGTTGAAACAACTTTCAAAGCCTGTCACCACTCCTGAAGAGATAGCACAAGTGGCCACCATTTCTGCCAATGGAGACAAGACTATCGGTGATCTCATCTCTTCTGCTATGAAACGTGTCGGTCGGGACGGAGTTATTACTGTAAAAGACGGCAAAACTCTTAACGACGAACTGGAAGTGATCGAAGGGATGAAGTTCGACAGGGGATACATTTCGCCATATTTTATAAATACAGCCAAAGGAGCAAAAGTCGAATTTCAAGACGCGTTGCTTTTGATAACTGAGAAGAAGATCTCTTCCGCGCAATCGATTATTCCGGCGCTCGAATTGGCGAATCAGCAGAGAAGACCTCTTATTATCATTGCTGAAGATGTTGACGGCGAAGCTCTGAGCACTTTAGTTCTTAACCGACTCAAAATTGGTCTTCAAATCGCAGCCGTTAAAGCGCCGGGTTTTGGAGATAATAGAAAAGCAACTCTTCATGATATGGCGATCGCAACGGGAGGTATTGTCTTTGGAGATGACGCAAACTTAGTCAAAATAGAAGATATTCAGGCATCAGATTTCGGACAAATCGGAGAAATTACTATTACTAAAGACGACACTCTTTTACTTAAAGTCAGTCTCTTTTCAAGTGTTATTCAATTAAACATTAAATTTAAAATTTATTCTTTTTTTAGGGCAAAGGAAAGAAAGAAGACATTGATAGAAGAGTTGCTCAGATTAAAGATGAAATCGATAGCACGAACTCAGAGTATGAAAAGGAAAAGTTGAGTGAAAGGTTGGCTCGACTTGCGAGCGGTGTCGGTGTTCTTAAGGTCGGCGGTTCGAGTGAAGTAGAGGTCAACGAAAAAAAAGACAGAGTCAACGACGCACTCAACGCAACGCGGGCTGCAGTTGAAGAGGGTATTGTTCCCGGCGGTGGAACTGCTTTATTAAGAACTATCCCATCACTCGACGAACTCAAACCTGAAAATGAAGATCAAAAAATTGGTGAGTTTTTAAGTATATTGTTATTGATTAAAAATAGTTATTGACTCGTATGTGATGTGTTAGGCATTGAACTGATCCGCAAGTCATTGAAGATGCCGTGTATGCAAATAGCACTGAACGCAGGAGTGGACGCATCAGTTGTTGTTCAAAAAGTTTTAGATTCAAATGATGTAAACTTTGGTTACGACGCCCTAATCAACAAGTATTGCAATATGATTGAGGCGGGAATTATAGACCCCACTAAAGTAGTGAGAACTGCTCTGGTGGACGCCGCCAGTGTCGCTTCACTGCTTACCACTGCTGAAGCAGTTGTTGTCGAACAGCCTAAAGAAGAGAAAGATTTAGGTGCCGGCGCTGGCATGGGTGGCATGGGTGGCATGGGTGGTATGGGAGGAATGGGTGGATATGGAATGTAATAGATTTTTAACAAATTAGTTGAAATAGGTTTCAATTCAATAAATATATAATCATTTTTCTCTTTTTGATTACTTTCTCACTTATTCATACTTTTCATAATTTGATATTAAATCATGTGCTTTAGAAATCAATTTTTACTCAATCTTTTGTCACTGTAATGTAGAGACTATTAGTTGTTTATAACATGCATTTATTGGTCCAATAAATTGATGAAATTATTAAATTTTAAATCAACTTATCGTGAACTCAATTCATTTTAAATGTTTTTGTCAAACCGTTCAAAACTATTTGAAAGATTAATTATTTGAACTAATGTTAAAAAATTTATTTACGTTTAATACAAATGGAATTACAGATACTCTACGAAAAAAGTGAAAAACCAATGGTTAGTATTAAAAAGTTGAAATGAAAACTACACTTTAAAGCCTTTAACAAACTTAAACTAATTTATGTATTATTATGTGCAGTAATACTAACTAACTTCGGCAGCCATTCCCAAGTGCTATTCATTTGTTTTAATAAGTTTTAAAACTCGATAGTGATTGCTTAAAGAAACATTTTAAACAATTTAAGCGGTCAATCACTAAATTTAATATAATTAAAACTAATTCTTTACTTATAGCTTATATTAATTTGTTGGAAGGAAATAATAAACAAAGTATTGTAAGAAAGCGACTTTTGGGGAACCAAACAAAATCA
>JAUJYT010001436.1:0-11622 GCA_033996565.1 Nanhermannia nana
TGCAGCCCTGTTAAGAGTACTAAAGTACCCTAAGTTGGGCCGCTTAGTCTATGCTAGCCTTGGAAAACTTCTTTCGTATACAGTTAGACTCGAACCCACAGCCAATTAGTGAACTGTGAGAACTTTTGACTCAATAATGAGCCAGTGTCTAGACCATTAAGCCATCCAGACAGCTTGTGCAGCACGATAGCATATTGTCTCAGGGCTATGAGAATCTTATAAGAGCTCATGATCAGACTTTTAGTTATGTGCTATAGTGGATGACTATCGTCAACATATTTCGATTTGAGGAGATTTCCGGCGAAGGTTTACGGACGAGTGTTAGGAATCACTTGAACCGGTTGTGGAATTTCATTTGTGAGTGTAGGTGATTGGCTGTGGGTGTGAAGACACGAATTAATGCACTTCAAGCGATGGTTAATTATACTTCGGTAATACAATTTCAGATCCAAATGCTGTTATTGATATGTTGTTGCATTCAACAAACTGATGGCGTTTATGAGAATCTCAAGTGTACTCAGTCATGATTTTTGTAATGATATTTATCTTTATTGACAAATAAAATGTTGGATTCATTTGTGATATATATTGTATTATTTGGGGTTTTAGTTAGGGTTCTGGTTCACCATTAATTGCATACATTATTCATTAAATTAACATATTTTAAATAATAATAAAATAAACACATTGTTGAATATATTGCATAATAGCAGACATAAGTTCCCTATAGCAGTGGTTCTCAACCTTTCTCTCTGAGTGACCCCCAATTAAAGTTCAAAAATTTTGGTGACCCCCGAAAATATTAGGGCTATTCTTTACTTTATGCCCGGATTGTTGAAACTCGCGCTAACTTTCTATGTGTTTCAAAAAGCATTTGTATAGTAAATCCTCTATAAGTAAGTTAAGTGCCATGTAATGATAAACCTAAACTAACAATAAATTTAGGTTTTCGTTCAAACGTGGTTTTTGTGGGCGGCAGCGGTAGCCGCCGCCAAGGGGGAAGCTAGAATTCTTGTTAACATTAATTTTACACACCTTATTATGCATTTTTAATTGTATTTTCAATTTTTCCCAGAGAACACTTAGTAAGTCAGCACTGATAAGCGCGAGAGTCAACAATACAGGGTATTCCTGTACTTCAAATACATTTTGAAACATAAATGAATGACATGACTTTTAAGTTGCGTGATCAAATTTGTAGATCACATCAATATTTAACTATAGAAGCTAAATTATTTTTATAAAATTTGAAATTAATCCTTAAAAATTAACTTTTTTCTCCAAAAATCTTTCAAAAATGTGTGATTAAGCACAAAATCTTAGAACACAAATATACAAGGTGCCAAATCGTACTTTTTAAGCAAAAATGCATCTGCTTTTTATTCGCTCTTTATTCATAACATGAATCATAACGGAGTGCTTTTAAGAAATCTGTACAAACCCTTCGTTCCTTCCCTGTCTTAAGAAGGAAATCTGTAAGGAAGTACAGGAACATGGCTTAAGATAAAGACTAAAGGGTCGGAAGAGGACTAAACTAAAGACCTGAAATATTTTATTTTTTATTTAGTCATTTAGTTCTGAAAAACTATTTTTATCAAACATTTAAAACGTTATTTGAAACAAACTATTTTTATGTAAAATTTTTAATATCAAATTATCATAGAATACAATTTAATAAATTTTTGTTCGAAATACTAAATGTGTTTTTATAATTAATTATATTAAAATAAATACTACTCGAAAAAGTTATGTAAAATATTAAAATTTTAGTCCTTACCCAAAATCCAAGACTAAGGCTTAAGAGCATTGAAATTGATTGATATACAGAGACATCAATCATTAATTTGAGTTTATATTTTATTGACATAAAGAATTTTCTCATAAAATTTTAGTATTTATTATAGTAAAGTTAAATATAAATTAAATTAAAATATTTTATCTATTTATAGATTTATTAAAAAAATTTTTTTACTCAAATTCCAAAATACTTATTCTGAAGTATAATCTGATTTATGGTTCAAAAAATTAATTTTTTGCTTGGAATTCATTAATTCATCATTATTTTCAACAGTTCATCGATTAACAAAAAAAAATCGAGTCATAAGTCTTGACTACATTTGAAAACATTGAGTCTAAACATTTAATTGAAACATTTCTATAGAAACAATGTTTTCCAACTTCAGCAAGACTTGGTTTATCTTCTTATAAGTCAATTTGCTTTCCAAAAACGATTATTCAGAAAACTATAAATTCAAAATTTATTTTTAAGTAATCGATCAAAAATGTATTTTATTTCATATCAATAAATTCAATGTAAAATGAATTGAGTTTTCAAACTTCTATCCCTTCGGCATTCCTTCTATGAAAGCATGACTTAAATTCAGTACTGTTTTAGAGACAACTATTGAGTAGAAGTACAGAATAGTGATAGAAAATGGTAATGGAAATGAAATTTAGAAAATCAGTGGAAATAGGAATGAGATTGTTATCGCTTTCTATCACTTTCATGTCTCTAATAAACATTGAAAGCTTAATATTGAAGTGTTTACTAGAAGTTACTCAACTCATTTCCAGCTTATGTCTAACGATTAGTTTTAGTTTAATATCAGAATTAATTTCAAAAACTAATCTCAATTAATTATTTACAAGTTATTTAAGTTATTTATTATTTTCTCAATTATGTTTGAGATAACAAGTGTGCAAAATATCTTCTTTTCTAACACTTGTTTGTAATCCCATTACTAAATATTATTCATGTAAAAGCTTTTTAGCCAAACGAATGTCAGATTAAGTTATAAGAACACTACGGAACTTATGATTAAAACTTTTACGAAGTGCAGCCGTATGCTTGCCTAAAACGCAAATCATGAACACACAAAAGGCTTAGGAGTATTACAAAGAAATATCAGATGTGACAGCTTTTTCAGTAAATAGTTAATAACTTCTTGAAATAAACACTTTTAAATCAATTGATGCAATAGATTCTACTCAAAGTAAAGTGGATTTCAAGTAACTTTTTGTGAAAATGCAGTCTTAGGGCAACTCGATAAATAAAAGCGTGCATTTGGTCACTTATTTTTGTGAACAGTGTATAAAAATGTAATATAAAATCTGGCAATAAAGCTGGTAAACAATTTCATTATTGAAAATTTTTGAGATAAAATAAATAATATAACTAAAGGAAAATTTTGCTTTTATCTGTATTACATATTAATTTCAAAAAATTCCTTTATGTTCATGTGAATAGAGGTTAGGAATTTACAATTTTGTCAGATATTTATTTGCCAAATATTGCATAATACAAATCTTTGCATTTTGTTTTAATTAAATAAGTTTTATATACTACAGCATAGGTGCCGAACTTATTAGGCCTCGCAGGCAATTTTTAGGCTATTAAAAAGTCTTGTGGTCATCAATTTTTAAGTTAATAAATGAGCTCAATATTTTCAAAATTTTAATTTTGAGACTCGATTGCATTCGATCGAGAGTCACAACTCTCGTACCGACATATAATTTAAAACCTGGATTAAAGCAAGTATTTTTATATTTGAAATATTTTTTCAGGTCCGTCCCTAGCCCTTATTAGATAATTCTTTTTTTGATTTTACGTGATTTTTATGAGGAATCTGTATCTGATTTTATTTTACATGCATACTGTATGGGCTATAAAATACAAAAATTTAAATTTGAAACCCACATTTTGGCGGAAAAACATATTTAACGATATTGTTGATGTCATGTATGATTTTGAAGGGCATTTTGGTGCAAGAATTTTCATCTAACTGTAACCGTTTAAAAGTTGCCTTTAAGTGGTTTTAAATTAATAGTTAGGAAATGGTCCCAACTATTTTCCTGGGGTTACCTATAAAATGTTTATCTTTTGACACACTATAAGATAGGATGAGCAGGAAATATATAATTCTTTGAGTAATTTTAAAGTTCTTTTGAAATAACCTCAAATTATCTCATAAATAATCTCTAAATTCCGTGGTTTTCATGACAATTTGCTTTAAAAGTAACAATTACTAGGATAATATTAACCCTAATATTCTATTCTAATTCCGAACTCTCGTTATAACTAGGGTTGGAAATTTTACATAAAAATCTGTAAAAATGTGTAATATTCTGTAAAAACTCTTTACTCATTAAAATCAATTTATAAATAAAATTCAATTATACATTAGTCGTCATAATATAAAGTATGCCTTTATAAAGATTGGAATGATTGTCATAATCAGGGTGAGGCCAAGGGTGAGGGGGTGTACACCCCCTGGAAAGTTGAAAGACTGTACAACCCCCCCCCCCTCCCAAGATTTTTCCTAAATTTTTTCGTTAAAATTGTCGCTTTTGAACTTTTTGTAGATATATTTTTCCGAAAGAGAAGATATATCTTTTTAACCCAAAATATTACATTTAATAAAATAAATGTATATTTAATTTAGAAATTTTTTCACGAAAAAGTATCTATCAAAAATTCACCTTAGATAAACGCTGAGTTTTCCCGCTATCAGTTTTTTTTGGGAAAAAATTAATGTAAAAAATGGCGGGAAATGTTTTTTGAAATAATTTTGGCTGCAAAAGGGATTTTGTGAAAAAATTGTCTTATAAAACCTATGAGTTTAACCCCCCTAGAATTTCAAAATTTTTCAGACTTACACCTACTGACACGAAGGAGCTTGGCGAACAATTATCATAATTGCAATCTACGAATTATCGGTAATATCGATAGAATACCAATATTTTGAACTTTTGAATTAAAAAGCCTTTTAGTAAACTCTTTCCCTAATGGAAAAATATGTTTAATCGATGATAAAACAGACGTCAGTCTATTTTAAATTTCAATAAAAAGAATATAAAGGTTTTTCAAAAAAATTTCAAAATATTTCTATTCTTGCAAAATAGAGTTTTACAGTATTTTACAGATTTTTACAAGGCCTGCGTAAAATATTACGAGCGTATAAATCTGTAATTACATTTGGAACATCCTTAGTTATAACTAGTGCCAATACTTAATTGGTTTTATTTTTCCCAAAAATTGGTGTTTATATTGGTTCTATTATTCTTTTTTAAAAATTGGTTTTAATTGGTTTAAAAATTTAAATTTGTTAATAATTTAACAAAACATAAAATTATTTTCGATATTTTAAACTAAAGTTCTGAATGCATATTAAGACTTTTCTCACCCAAAGTCTCTCTCACTAAAAGCTCTCTCTATGATTGTATGTTAGGCTACACTCAATTGAATTTTCGTAATTTTCAAGTTTAATGTGCTGTCCTACTCAAGGAAAGAGATTTCAGGTCAAATAAAATACATTCATTCATTTTCGAGCCCGCTTTTCCGTTAGGGTGGCGGAGTTAAACCCCGAAGGAGCCCACGCCATTAATCACGATCTTCCGCCACGGATAGTATATCGGCCCAGTTTGCCAAAGAAAGACTTTCAGAGCATATTTAAGACACATGGTCCTTCCATCTTCTCCGAGGACGACCCCTGGGTCTGGTACCGACTGGACTTGAAATTAGAACATGTTTGACCATTCTTTCGGGTGGCATACGTAGGACGTAGGAGGAGATCTCTCTATGCCAAATAAAATAGATGTGTCTAATTTTTGTATTGATCGGAAAAAACCCGATTTTCCCGAGAATACATCAACAAAAAAATCCGTGAAAAAGCTTTTTGGCTAAGACTGTATGCCTTTGTCAACAAAAATCCTGCATAGCAACGGTACACATACTTCAAATCAATTTTACAATTGAAGAAAATATACCTGTTATAACTTTTTCTCTTTCTGCGCATATGCATTGTATAAAAAAGTTTATTTTTAAGTACGCGTACCGTTGCTATGCAGGATTTTTGTTGAGAAAGGCATACTTTCTGACTTCCGTTGCCGTTACCGGAGGTCGTAATTGTTGAAAAAATCGATTTTATGTATTATTGTGAATATATCCAATTGCGTTAAAGTATATAAGCCCATACTATATTATTGTAAGAGCCTGCCTAAGCCCTATTATATATTATATAAGTTTACGTAACCTAACCTATTATACCCAATGTAATCAAAGAGGGAACCAGAGTATATATTCTATTTCCAAATTTTCCCATAGGGTTAACGTCCTCTATAATAAGGCTTTATAATTTTAATTTAGTAAACCAATATACACTTTAATAATTCAAAATTATAAACATAAGTTTAGTTAAATTGTAATAATAAGAATTATGACTATGATTTTTTAACCTTTATTCCATTTTTCTTTGAAATTTAATGTTAATTTTAAAATTATACACATTTCAGCTTGATACTTCAGCGTAAAGCTGGAGGTGTGGCATTCCCTACATTTACAATAATAAAATTATTTAATATGAGTTTAAATATTTTCATATTATTGCAAGATCTAAAATAAGCTCTATTATAGACCCCTTTTATACTTTTACAACAATTAAAATGATTTAATATGTTTACTATTTCTTTGCCCTGAAGATGATCTGAGTGTAGATCGAAAACATTTGGCAATATTTTGTAAGATATAATATTTTCACTGTTAAATAAAATGCATATAATTGAAACATTTATTACCGGTATTAATTGATTTTTCGACTCTTATTTTAATTATATTTTTAATCTACAAAACAGAACATTATTTAATTTTGAATAAGCTTTAGTGAAATCTCAATGAAAGTGAATTTCAAAATAACAGTTCAATATTTCATGATCTTTAAAAAGAGTTATAATTAAAAATATAATATTTAAACATTGATCTATTAAAATAAAGTCTTAAATAGATTGATAGTCAATTATCATTCATTTCAATGAATACCTGTTAAAAAAATACAACACGAGTTTTATAATCCTGATTCAGTCTTGTTTTATGTAAAATCTAAGAATTAATTAATTTTGTAATTTATATGACATAAAATTAAACATATTTTTATAGCTTAACTCTTATTTATTAAGTTTCTTATGATGTATGTGCAAACTTTATGTTCCAATACTCAACTCAATTACTAACTCATTATCCTATATAATTAGAATTGAAGTGCATTTTGCTGAATATTTTCTAAATTCGATTCAAATTGAATGTTGAAGTAGGATATAGTATGAGTATTTACTTTGCTTAAGTATACTAAATTAGTTTATAGTCCATTATAATAATGGACTAAATAAGTATATCATTTAATGTAATTTATAAGCAGTTCATTTATGTTCAATGAATAGATGCAATAAACGAATACTACACCTAATTCAGAATTTCAGATATGATCCAAATCTACAATTTTTCGTAATATATAAGGTGAGCAGATTTGAAATCACTGCTGGTATTCAAATAATTGAAACAGATTTGCTTTGAATTAAATGCTTATACGTCTGAATATAATTTGTTTGGGGATTGTATTAAATAAAATGCATTAAAGCTAAAGCATTGAGCAAAACATCTTTCTCTTTCTTAATGTAAAATGCATTAAGTTGTATGAAATGTCATTCTCACGCTTGATCTCTCCCTCGCCCTCTTGTCTTCTTCATATTCTTCTCATACACTTCTAATGCTACTCAAAACATATTCTATAGTGTTTTCGATATACATTTCATCTGCGCATCATTTTCAGTGTTCAAACTCACGGATAAGAAAACATTAATGTAGTTCATAACTAATAGAGTGAGACATTCATTATATAGAATGCAATCGTAGAAAATCACGAAAATAGTAGTTCTCATATCTGTTGGTTTTATATTCTTCTATCTTAAAATTTAAAACCACTTAACTATCTCACCCTCAGTGCATCGCTTCTACAAAAGTAATATAATTTTGTATCTTTGAATGTAAAGAAAATATAACTCAATAGCTATAAATATATTATGAATAAATGAATGCATACGTGTACGTAACTGTAAATCAATGTGAAACTGCTGTTAAAAATAATTGTAGACTACTTTGCACCGGGAGTAAGTGTAAAAATTTGTTTATTTTTATGCAATACTAGTTATGTTATATAACAAGTAGATTTGAGTTTTCTATTTTAAATAGAACTACGCTTTACATCAAAAGTGTGTTTACAATAGAATAGATGTATTTGAACTTAAAATTAATGATCTCGCCATTAATTGTAGTCATGCACTTATTTACATTAATTTTAATATAAGTTTTGCACATCCTTTGCTTTATTTTGCAGATTGAAAGTTGTATAAGATGTCAAATACCAGTGCAATCCTAAATGTGATTAATAATCAGCATATGTTTGCAACTGTTGATCCTTTCAACTACACTCTGAATAATTCTCAATTTTTGTCTTCGACGGAAATTATATCGAATATAAGTTTGTATCAAATCAATAGTCAATCACCGGAACCACTTCTGCATAATTATGTGGTATGTGCTAATCGATCACACTTAGGATTCACAGCTATTCAACGGTTAAGCTTACAAGTAAGTGATGGGCTTTAAATACTGAAACGCTAATTAAGTTTGTGGACCAATTTATTAATTAATGCGAAAAATTAATTTAATTAATTAATTAATTTTTTATAAAGTTTTTTATTCTAATAAATGTTATGAGAAAGTTATGAGAGTTTTGAAAATATAGTTTAAATATTACTATTTGATAAATTTGCAATTTAAGGCATTTCTGAGAATATTGAATTTTATATTCAAAATAGAATTATATGAATCAAAGGAAATTTAGTCTGAGTTTTTTCACCTCTTCTCTTCATTGCTTACAGAGCATTACAATTAATAATATATACGAAAATCTAAAAATAAATAAGCGTACGGTAGCACCTAATTTATCAACAATTTAGAGCACAAGTTCAAGCTAGCCTAGGCTTCAAGCTCGGCTCAAAGGTCTTTTTGAGCATGAGGCTCATGATTTACGACAAAGGCTCAGGTTTGGAGTTTTCGAATGTATTTTCACATTTAAGAATAACTTCATTTTGTTGGGTTATTTCTTATTTATTAAATTTCTGTATTTTTCCATATTATTGATATTTGTTAATCAAATTTGCATTAAAACTCTCTTGTAATAGGTATCAAATTATTTTTTTTTCTTATTTAGTTTGATATAATAATTAAAAATTTGTGCTAATATTTAGAAATTTTAATCAAAATATGTTCTAAATAACTAAATGTTTTTAAACTCAGAATTTCATCATTTTATACGTTACAAACTCATACTTAAAGTTAAATAATTATGCTTTAAAATGTTGCAATTTTATGCTTTTTTATTCTAGAAAAATATACTTTTATGCTCGCATATTAAGCTTTATAGCCATTGATTTTCAGTGATCGAGTATTTGTTCCTCGGTAGAAACAGTTCCTCGGCATTGAAATTTTAAAAAATTTTAACTTTTTCAGTCAATATATAATAAATTTAGTCATGTAATACTTCAATTCAGTCAACGTTTTGATAAAATGTTACAAAACTGACAAAAATTTTAATGTTTATTAATATATTTATAAATAGTCATTTTAAATCTTAATAAATAATTTTTATACAGCTTTTTCAACATATATATCAATAAATTTAAGCTTAGTTAAGACCATAAAACATTATATAAAACATATTTTTATATTATATAGTGCCTTTTAAGCTTAGCCTACAAAATTATGCTATTTTATTCTTTTTGTGAAAAAGCATCATTATTTAACTTTATTCATACATCAAATCCCAACAGTATTTTACTTTAATTTAAAGTTTATTTGTATTTCATATAAAACCAAAATATAATACTTAAAACTTAATGTCTACGCAAATAATTAGTCTGATTCAACTCAAAGAGTAAATAAATATTTTTAAAATGATTTGTTTTAGTAAAATATTGTATCACTACTTAATGTTTGTAATATTAGAATTATTAGTAGAATTATAGAATAGTAAGTGATAAAATCAAATATTGTTTATACCAGACTCTAACAAATAGGTAATATTTAATTCTATAGAATTGACAGATTTGTATGGCTTTATAGGAATCTTGAAAGTCTCTCAAAATAAAATAAAACAGATATTCTCAAAGGCCTCATATATTGTTACGAAAAATCTGATAATTCATTGCAAAGCTTCATATATTTAAATAGTTTTTATAATATTTTTGATCAAAATGATAAATATATTTTCTTAAATATTTAACATACTGTATATTTTCTGGTTCATGGACAGAATATCGTCGCCCATAATATCGCCTGCAAAAACTTTTCCGTCTTTCTGTTCCCTTAAGTCTGATTTGAGTGAAATTACACTCAATTTATATGTAAATTAGAGAATTTCGAATATGAAGGAGATTTTTGCCTAAAAGTAATATTTTTTAAAATTTTTAGAATTGAAAAGATTTTAAAGTAAAAGTTCAGTTAAAGGCAAATATCTGAAAAACTTTTAATTTTAGGCAAAAATCTCTTTCATATTCGAAATTCTCGGTCTAATTTGCATATAAGTTGAGTCTAATTTCACTCAAATCAGAATTAAGGAACAAAAAAACGGAAAGGTTTTTGCAGGCGATATTATGGGCGGCGATATTCTGTCCGGATACCATATTTCCTATACTTTTTAAAATAAATGCATATTTGAATTGAAATTCGTATTATTGATTATTTATTAGTAGCAAGCTTAATAGCGAAGCTCAGGGTTCAGCTCTGAGCTTATGAGCACAGTTTCGAGCTGCTGAGTTTCAAGCTCAGGTTTTAGGCAAAATATGCATCTAGAATTATCAGAAAATGACTTATCATTTTGAAAAAATGCCTAACTGTTTATATTGGAAATTCCAGACTTTTAACATTTATCAAATTCATATAAATTTCTGTCTATAATTCTATTAGAAAATTAGGTCTCACTATTTTTTAATTTAATAGCATATTGAAAGGAGCAATATATTGTATATTAAAATATTCCATGAGTAAGTGGACAAAATGATGTAGAAGTGCAGATAAAAGTGGTAATTTGATTAAAAAGGAAATTTGCAAAACTGTAGATTTAACTTATGGTCATTATAGGTGACAGAATTTCGAGGAACTGCAAAATCAACAAATTATTTTTATATTCAGAAATTTAACTTAGTTGAAAAGATACTGAACTTTATTTAAATAATATTATTAATTTAAAAACTTGAAAACTACTTAAATTTGCTTATATATATTCCTACTATAACTGTTCTTAGCAAGAAAAAAGGCGAACCGAACAGAGATGGCCAAGGTCGAACTCCAGGGAGGGGGTACTATTTTTATAGAAATTTTTACCTTGGTCCCGCCTTTGATTTTTTTCAAGATTTTTAAAAAATTTTACATTGGACCCCCCCCTTTCTAGGTAAGAATCCAAAAATCTATGGGGGGATCTACAAATCAAAGGGGGACCAAGGTAAAGTTTCGGACCTCAGGGAGGGGGTACACCCACCCATACCTCCCCCTTGGCCATGTCTGGAACCGAACCGCTATCCGCACACACTCGAACCGACCGATCCGCAAACCTCCTGCTTTTTATAGAATAGAACCTCAGGTATCCGCGATTAACCGCAAATTTAAAATATAATTTAAAACTAAATAATTCATTTGTAATCAAAATATTGAACATTTACAGGGGAGAAGTGGCGCAACGCGCTATGGCTTCGACTCCGGATCGAAGGGTCTGAGTTCGAACCCCAGGCGTG
>JAUJYT010001437.1:0-11620 GCA_033996565.1 Nanhermannia nana
TACATATATAAATTGACTTCTTTGTCCGGCTGATCAAACTCTTTCTGTTGAGAGTCAATTGCATTGTTCATAATATCGGTCCATCCTTTGAATGTAGCCTTTTTTGAATAGAAATACTTTTTTAAAATATTAATCCTATACAACTTTGATCTTATAACTAATTTGTAAGTTAATGTATAGAATTTGAAATAACGATTTAATGCATCTTTTAGTATCATATACAGGTACTGAACTTTAAATGTTTATTATTAAAACTTATGTTTTACTTAATCAATCAAAAGTTGATATGATTAATGGCTTATTCAATTGTGATTAAATACTAACTAATTGAACAGTGATTAGTAAATTGTCAATTTTAAAAGTTATTTCCTCAATTATTTGTTAAGCGAATAGTTAAAGTGATTGACCAAAGCTTTTTGCCATTGATGTTCGAAACATGTTTTATGTTATTTAAAAATAAATAAGTTCCAAAAAATAACTTCAAAGATATTATGAAAGCTCCAGAAGCTGTAAGGGTATGACATTATACATTTAAGGGTATGACAACTAATCTATTATAATATTCTGGTACTATAGTCTAGACCTGTTCATCGGGCTCGGTCGGGTCGGGTTGGATGAGTCAGCCAGCAATAAGCCCCATATTAAAATTTTTAGGTGTTTTATATTCTTTAATGCTTATACATTATTGTGTTAGTATTACATGAATATAAGCATGTATTTTCGTATAAACTGTAAGTTTGATAAATCACAGCGAATAAGCGCTTTGTTATTATTAGCATTGTTAAATTTTCTAAATTTTCTCAAGAGCACTAAATTTAGTATTAAATTTATTTTTGAACTAAACTTAGTATATAATATAAAAATACAGCAAAATGTAAAAATTGAACTTTATCATCCTAGAATGTTATGTTCCCATAATTCTAATGTATTATATTAGGGATAATTCAACTCTAAAATATAAAATTGTTCCAAGTTATTTTTCTAATAACCTAGTATTACATTCAATTGATAACAATATTTGAACTCTTTTATTTGTTAATCTGCTTCTATTAAAAATTTACTAAATTTTCTCTGAAGACACTAAATTTAGTATTTTGCAACGCAGCTCAAACCAAAAATATTGATTGAAATTCAATGCTTACAGATTTCTTGATATAACTTAATGCTTAAGCAATAGGTTGAACTTAATATTAACTAACTATTCATTATGTTAATCATTAATAGAACGAATTTAATCATATAAAAGAGCCTTCAGAGCAGATTCACTAATGCTTGAAATTTTTTTGTTTGTTCGTCCGTTTAGTTAAATGAACGTTAATTCAAAGATTTTTTGTTTCATTTGAAAACAATCAGACGCATATTTAATGCAGACTTCAGTAAATGAAATTAAATATTTTTGCTTCCAATTTCACTCGATTTCACAGAATTATTATTCATTTGATAATAAACTTTGAAATAAGTTTAATTATTTTGGATTTAAGATTTAATGTCTTTCACCTTTGATGAAATGGCAAATTATTAGTTTTCCATACAGTCAATCAAACGGCAAATATGTATATAATTAGAACTCATAAAATTCATATCACGCTAAGATTTAATCAATGCTCTTATCGCTCTTCAATTCAATAAAAGGCAAAGAATATAAATTTGTTGAATCTAAAGAAATGAGTTTCAATGAAATGATACTCAAAAGACGGAAAATATTAAATAAAAAAAGTTATGATATAAAAAGCCCAGATATATGTCTAGAATCCATACCATTTTGAACATTAGAGTATCGTTATTATTGAACGTGTCCGAAAGAAATAAAGTATCAAAAATAAAATTGCATTCGAACGATACAGTAATACAGAGTACTATTACTTCTTCACTATCTTTCATCCCTTTGGCAAAGTTCACAAATAAATTTATTTCTCCAAAGCTATGTATTTGCAGATATGGGCCAAAAGGTTTACATCTAAAAGAGCCATAAGTTTGCGATAATTGTCTCTCAAAGTTTTGAGTCAAAGGTAAAATTTAGTAATTGTGGACCATTTGTTGTAATTGTTTGTCAGTCCAGCGCTTAATCTAAAAATCCAAGATTTTGATAATTCGGAAAAATATATAATTATTTATAATTTAAGTTATAGTATTTGTTTAGCTCTAAGTTTTGGGATCAGAAAAGGATCTGTTCTTCGAGAAAGTGTTTATAGAATATTCAAATAAGTTTTTTACATAAGGAGTTGACAAGAATTTGATATAAGGTTTGGTTTATATAAATAGTGTTCATTAATAGTAATCAACATTATAATCAATAACTAATGTAATGCTAATTTTTATTTCTAAAATGATGGTCTCTGTTAGTCTTATTAACTCGATTTGCAAAATATGATCATTTATTGCCCTATTGTATGCATTCAGACCTCTAACTTCACAGTCTGTGTAATCCAGTTTCGTTCGATCTTTCCTGAGTGTCTGAATCTAATTTTCGATGTACTTTCAGTATACTTGAGAGCGCTTTTGGATTTGCTTATTCTACTTCCGCTTTATTACGACAGACATTCTCATGAAATGATCAGATAATATATGTAGAGTTCCATATATTATGAGTTTTTATTCATTATCATTTGGGAAACACTTCTTTCGCTACTTTAGTCTAAATGATTGTGAAGATACTTAACCCTGACTTAACTTAATAGAGGAAATATTATGTTTAGTTAATTAAAACAATACGTGTAATTTTTGCAATTTAAATAAATTATAAGAATAATTCCTTAATTGACGAAAAGCATATTTGCTGTCAATCTAATTATAAGTAATTAAATTCTATGGTCTTGTTTCTGGTTATTTATAATCCTCATATTTATAAAGAGTAATCATAGCTTTGAATGTTTTCTCAGTTCAATGATTATTGAGAATAAAAATTCAATCAAATTCTAAATGAATTACTTAGAAAACAGTCAAAAACCTATTTTTTTGTTAAATAAAGTTTGATTGTTAACAAACAATAGTGAATATATTTGTTGAATAGCTCAAAATGATGTCATTAACTCTAAATTAAAGGCCAATTAACATATTTATTGTGTCATATAATGAACATAATAAATATTCTGTAATAAAATGGTTTAAATATTTGAAAATTTATCTTCTTAAAAGTAAAAAAAATTTCAGGTTATATTTAGCTTTTCGTTTGAAATACTGACGTCTTTTCCTGTATCAGATTTTTTTTGCGAAGAACTTATTATGAAATATCATTGAATTAAAGATTAAAGCAGAAAAATTTATTGTCATGGTATCCAAAAAGGATTAATGAAACACATATTGATTTTACTAATAGTATTACAAATCCCTGTTTATAGCCTTTAATATTGCATAATTTACTTGTAATGCAATTTATACATTTATGCACTCAAACTATCGAACAATAACAGGAAGAATTTGAAAGTTTGAAGCATTTTTATTTATTTATTTACTTTTTTAAAGAAAAACTAAAATATTTTTATGTACTTATTGTTATTCTAAATGATATACATTTACATTTAAATAAGTAAGGATTTAGTCCATTATTGAAAATGAGTTTCTCGCGCAGCTCTCTCTGAACTGTCTTACAGTTTTATTGAAACTCATGCCAGACTGACTAGTCTTGATTGTGTTGTAAAATAGCCTAAAAGTCGAGAAATTGAGCCTTTAGTATAGACCGAACCATTTAAATGAACTTAATTATCATTCTTGTGAGATAAGCCACCGTAGAATACCATCGTTTAATGGCTTCAATGTTTTAGAGAAGGCTTTTTATAAACCTGCATGACTTTTAGAAAAAGAGTTTTATCATTGAAGTTACGCTTAATATTCAAAATGCTGGTACACTGTATAGCGTAATGTGACCTTTGCTTGTTTCCAATCGCACAGACAGTGTCTGCATTCATGATTCCCTGCCTCACAGGCGTATCTATGATTCTGTGCATTTCGGATGCGATGCAATCGGTTTTGAATTTATATTTAAACTAATGGCAATGTCGAAGAGCCGGTTTTGGCTTTGTATGCATTAAACCATAGAAATTGTTTCTCAACATTTTCATAAAAATGACCATATATTAAGATTATAAAATCAGCTCAAATTTTTATACTTTTGGTATTGATTAAAATCTGCGATTAGAATCTTGAAATATATTGCGTTATAAAACGTTATAAATGAGATTTTCCAGAATTTCACTAAAGCATCAATATTTTTATGAATTCTGTTTAATTTCTTGAGTGGGGTTTTATGTAATTTATTTATTAAGATTTCAAAAAGTAAAAACTTCCAGTGCAAGGTGTGATGCGATCATCAGGAAGTTTAAATTTCTCTTCATTTTAATTTTTATTATTTAATCTCAAGTTATTCTAATTCGTTCACTAAATTAAAAAACCACAATATTTCACTGCAATTCTTTTCTGGTTCAACATTGAATCAGAGATCATACAAAATAGACTAAAATATATTTAACAAATAAAAAATTATTGATTAAATACCCAATTCTTCTGCTTTGACACACAATTTGTGTATATTTATCGAATACTATACTTCATTTCTCATCTGATT
Organism: Nanhermannia nana; assembly: GCA_033996565.1. Lineage (NCBI taxonomy): Eukaryota > Metazoa > Arthropoda > Arachnida > Sarcoptiformes > Nanhermanniidae > Nanhermannia > Nanhermannia nana. Next base: position 4,562 of record JAUJYT010001437.1, read on the forward strand.
TATCGGGTCTAACCTGAAGCCAAAAGTTATATATATTGTTAGCGTTTCTGATTATAATATATACCTGACAAGCATCACATCTCAAATATTGATATATACACTAAATAAACAGATACCCAAAACAAATATTCGGTGTTTTAGATCTCTAAGGAATGACACTTAAGTAACTATCAAATATGTAAAGTCAATCAAAAGGAAATGCTATAAATACTTTGATTTCAATAAAATTCAATAACTGTTCGCATAATTTTATTTTTATCCAATGCTTTCATTGGATTTGTCTCATTGTGCGGAACGTCTGGGCTATAAATCATTAAATATAGAGGAAAGTTATCTCAAGTAAACAATATATACTGACAGAACAGCTTAATCACAAATCTATATAATTCTAATATGAGAGCAAAATCTTGACAACTCAGCATTCATTGAATATTTCATTTTATAAACATTAAATATTTTATTACTTTCAATTAAATCTGATCTCAATGTTGAATCACTGAATAAGAATTATAATAATTCAATTGAAAGCTATAAATATTATCTCTGAGTTTAAACTAAACTATTCTGTCTGTTGATTCTTAACGCGTTCAGACTATCACAAGTAAATCCATTACAGAATTCACTGATAATGGTATTATGGGGTTATTCACTCTTATTAAACAATTACATTATGCAATTAACTGATCGAAATTCACATAAAAACCTGATTTTTTAGAATCACATGCATGTTAATCAAATAATTAAATGATTCTAAAGAAAATTATATATATTTTTTGCTAAATTTAATTTAGGGATTGTTTAGGGAAATTATGTGTTCGACAGAAAATTTTTTTAATTAGACAATCTTTTGATTTGAATTATTTCAAATTACAATATGTTCAGTAATACTAAAATATAATTGATGAACTGTTAAAACATTACAAATAGAAAATAATTAGAGCCACAAAAGTTATCTTTTGTTTTAATGTTTAGTAAACAATTATTCGGTCGAAATGCTCGAAAAAACTTTACATTTTCATGCTTCTAAAAAATGCAAACTTAAATTTATTCGTTAGTTATAAAATTAGTTTTATCGGTCAGACTTAGGCTGCATTGGGTTGGTTTTGGTGATGCACAAACTCACTGCGTTCTCTTCGCTAAATTACTACTACTGTAACAGTCAATACTTTATTGAAAGGAAACTTTTTTATATGTAATACGAGAGAGAGAGAGAGAGAGAGATGTGTATTGCTCTGTCTTGAGTGAAGCTCATTGTTAGTGAGACATGTCTGGCAGACTGAAAGATTAGCTCTAAAATGAATGACTGTCTATTGCAACTCATGGAAACCAAAACTTTTAACCTTTAAGTTATGGCCACTCATGGCTTATTTGAATCAATTCTATAAAGAAGTCGTCAATTTTTATAAATATTCTGTCCTTTGGCTGCACCCAAAAACTTGTTCTAACCATTTAATTGTCAAGTCTTATGCATAAAGACAATAAATATTCAATGTTTGGAATATTGATTTTTAAACTTTAAACTATTTTTAAATAACATTTCAATACTAATTAGCTTTTTAGTCAGTTAATTGATCGTTATCTCTCTCTAAATTTATTTCTCAGTTATTCATTGCATCTTTTTCTCTCTTTTTCTTCCCTTCATTCAAAAATTCGTTAGTTTAAAGTTGAATTGGATTCATGTTTTGCCACTTCAATTCAATAAATTTCAATTTTCATAATATTACTGACTTTTGATTTATTTAAATCATATAATTTTAATAAATTAAAATTTTCCGATATTTATTTGCAAAATAAGCGAAGGATTGCTGTACGACAAAAACAAAAATTAATTGGAATTTAAAAATCAATCATGTTATTCAAAATATAAGTAATATGATATCAATCATTTTCTAATACCCATTAAATAAATAAATTCCCAATATATTAAGTTTGTATTTGCTATGATTTAACTAATCTGAAAGACAACAAAAAATTAAACCATAAATTGATATCAGGAAAAAATCTTTATAAAGCAGTTAACCTTTATTGGTAGCCACACCATGTTCTTGGATTCTCTCATTCATATGTTATGATTGCCTTTCAGAAGTACGGTTGACATCTCAGTTCAACGATCGCATCTCCATAGGGATCCTTACAGTTGTCCAGAATTTTTTTTGCGACGCGTCGTATAAAAGTTTTTATTTTTCATTTTTCCCAAATTTTATTACAAGAGATATGGATTATAAAAATGTTTCATTTTGATTAAGCCTCGAGTTCCCAATCAGAAAATGAATTCACTCGCTTTATATGGAAGTATTAAATAAAAATTTGAAGCTATAAAATATAAAATGATTTATAATATGATATAGTCTTAAAATTAATTTCACGATTAAAATGAAGTTAATAATAATTTCTGATATGATTAATGCGTGGATTGATCTTTATTCGGTCTTAATTTAATGTATTTAAAATTATTTGTTTTTTCATTGATTTATTTCAAGTAATTTTGATTATAATATTAATCTTAATTTTTTTATTTCTTTGAAATGTCACAAAAAACTATTTTTGTTCTGATTTTATGCTTATCTAAGAGCACACGACATAAAGCATAATATATCGAATTCATTTCCTATCAATTCTGTTTAATTAATTATTACTATTAACTATTTGTTATACATAGAGATAATTTTATTTTTCAGAAATATTTAAACACTTTGTTTTTTGATTTCTTTGACAAATACTAAACATGAAACAATTCTGTACTTTTTTTATGTAAATTTATTTTAGAATTTCTGGTTTTAATTTAGGATCGATATGAAAATTAAATGACATAAATAATAGACATTTAGCTAAAGATGCGTAGAAAACCGAAATGAGTGCTTTATAAGCTATTATGATATTTCACTAGTATTAAACGTATTAAAGAGAATAGCACTTTAGTAATACAATTTGAATTTAAATTATAGGCATAAAAAATAATGTTTATACCGTTACATTACTAAAATACACAAAAAACTTTAACTGTTATCAATTTTTACCTATTTTTAAATAGCATATCGAATTTCACGCTATAAACTAACTCGTCATTCAACTTTCCAAAACATCTAAACTAACAAAACAGTGTGGAGTTTTGCTTCTTTTTTTATTTTTAAATCATATGTCAGTAGAATAAGAGGAGGAACACAACCGAATAAATTTAATAATAGTCTCATAGGATAAAAGACACTTAAGTGAAAGTATCAGAGGTGTAAAAATCTATAATTTAGTTCAACACCAATTTTGAAGAGTTTAAGATAGACGTAGTATTAGTAGATCTGAAAAAGTTAAAAATAGATACTATTATTAATCAATTTTAGAATTCTGTTAATTTTAAAGCGATATCTGTATCAGTGCACTTATAATTTTGATGCTCTTTCGAGACTAGAATCTTGTTTCAATGGTTTAATTATTTTATGTAAAGCTTTTATACTTTAAAAGCTATAATAAAAGTTTATTATTAACCTTTTTATTTTATTTCAATAAATCAATTCTACAAATCCTAAAATTAAATGTTAATTTAAATTACAAACTTCAGGTATAAATTTTTGAATCAATGGTATAAAACTTTTCTTATAAAAGATCTAAAATATCTGTCTTAATGTTTGAGTGCATAATAAACATTATTTATAAGTATTGTTTATAAAAAAACGATATTATCTCAGATAAAAACATGTTAAATAAATTAGAAATTATTTGAATATTTTGCAATATTTTACAATCTAGTTATCGACATTAATTTAAAGAAAACAAAAAAAAACAGTTTTGGGATTTTGAGTGCAAGTTTCAAAATATTCACTATAAAAATATATCATAGAATAAGAGCATAACAGAACTCAAATTCCAAAATAGTGCTTTGCCTCATACGAGAAGTCAAAAAATCAATTATAAGGAGTAGATATATTGATGAATTTATTTATAGCAAGTCTGGACTAAAGTCTAGCTTTCGAGACAGAGAGCAGCTCTCTTTTCAAAATTTAGAATTAATAGACTTTTATAGAGGGAAATCCTTTCTAAATCATAAACTTGATAAAGTTCCGCCGATCCTTTTTTCGTTAGATATTTTATGCCTGTTTTAAGGCTTTACAGTCAATGTTGGAAAAGATGCCACATTTATGCTGTTTTAGCATTAGATTAATTATTATTACATAATATTTATTAAAAGATGGCAAAGAGTTCATTAGCATTGATGCGCGTATTTATCAGTTTTGCAATTATATTCGGTATTCTTTATATTCCCTCAAAAAATGCATTGAGTAAAAGAAATTAATTATATTTTGTCTCCATAGCTCTGATCTCAAAAGTGCACAATGAGTACCGGCAAAACATAATATATAAGAACCATCACAACAGACATGAGATTTAAGGCAGAATTGAATTCGTTCGGCGATAGACCTACTCCTGACCACAATGAACTCTGATGCAGCTGTGTTTAGCCTATAATTAACGCCTATTATTAGAGGAAAATAGCATTAGAGGCAGCCCTAAAATACACTGTTCTGTGTTCAACATTTTTGTTATAATTGAATAAATGGGCAACAATTTGGATCTCTTAACACTTTTAATGAGTGTTCCCATATACCACTGGGAGTACTGGAAGCGGAAATATTGAACATTCGATTCAAATCAGTTTAATAAATTAATTAATACCTATTCGAGAAATTATTTTATTGAACTTTAAATTCAAATAAATTAAAATGAATCAAATCTTTTAATAAATCGGTTTAATTTATATATAACTTCAAAGTTTGTGATTTCAGTAAAACAGCTTAATTGCTGCTCTTTATGCGGCACTACAAATAAATACAAAATTTTTCTATTTATTGAGATCGAGTGCCGTTTCAGTGAATGTTAAGCAAGAATAGTGTGAAACGTGTACTGAGTTCTCGATAGAAAGAACAAATCAAAAATAACTTTGAAATAGTGTTGATTATGAACATGCAAAACGGTGCTTTTCCATGGGTCAGTCCATCATTAGGTGCGAGTCAAAAGTCTCCATGGCCTGGATATCAAGCAAGTCTTACAGACCTTTTTCTCAAGAAGAACCCACTCCATCAGTTCGCCACTTCTGGAATTTCACAATTAGCCGCCGCTTCGAGTTATTTAGAAAAAATGTCAACTTTGAGCGGACCCAATACTCTTACAAGTGCTAATTCTCCCGGACCAGTACCAGGGCCGTCATCGGCCTCTCCCAGTGATATATTAATAACTCATTCAACTCATCCCCACTCGGGATTAAGTGCACATAAGTGTCCGCATCCGGACAATAAAGATAAACCGTATCCGTGCGATATCTGTCAGCAGTATTCCAGTATTTGCGCCACTACTGGACCTCTTAAACCTTCAGATATAGTGACCACCACGTGCTCAACCAGAATGAACCCAATCGAGTCGTTAGAACATAAACCGCCACACTTTTCAGGTGTTCCAACGGGTCATCTTCACCCACATCCGGCACATCTTCATCCTCCGCCTTCATCGGGTATACCTCACCTGCACCATCATCACCACCACCATCAGTCGCAAAGACGAGCGTCAGCTGCATCAGGTTCATCAACAATGTCGCGCTCTAGAAATCCAACCAATAATAAGCAGTTCCTGTGCCCGGTATGCCATAAATTGTTTACACAGAAAGGTAACTATTATTATATAAAGAGTTTTACTGTTTTGTTGACACTAAATATGTCATTCAACTTATTGATTAATGATTATTGCAATTTATTTGTAATCTCAGGTAATTTGAAGACCCATATGATGATTCACACCGGAGACAAACCTTATGCCTGTCATGTAAGGGCATTTGCTATTTATATATATATTTATAGTGATTATTTTGCTAATTCAGTCACATTTCAAATGCTTAAGACGTTTGGTTCACATTAAATTTGAACAAAAATAATTTTTTTATGACTTTTATTTTGTTTTTTGTTTTTACTTTTTGCAGTTTATTTTATAGCTTTATATATATCCTGTTTTAACTGTTTTTGAGAAGAATTATTAGCATTGGCCCAAATGGATAGCTTGAACTTAAGTTATATAATGTCAATATCTCTTAGCAGTTAGAACTATGGTTCGCATGATTTAGATTTCAATATTCGGTGTGCATTATATTAGAGTTTGGTTACCCTTTTATCTGTTCAGTATTTAAATTGCCTGATATTCTAAGATTGCTTTAATTGCTGCTCTCATGTGGAGCAAAAATTTTCAGCTTTCGAAGTAAAAACAAAATTAATACTTAGAGCACAACCTGCTCTGGCTTCAGAGTGAGCTCAACAAGTCTTGTCTACATTAACTTTATTTATTGCGAGTTTTATTATTCTTTTTTTATTTTAATTAAAATTTTCTGCTTTTCTTATCATTTTGATATTTTTTCACGTTTAACATTAACAATCGGCGCGCCTTTTATTTTTTCAATTAAATCATTAATTGAATATACAATATATATGTAAATATTTATTTGGGAAATAAATTATTCAAATAGATATGTGGCAAGAGTTTCACCCAAAAGGGAAACGTGGACACGCACATGAAGATACATACCGGTGAAAAGGACTACGGCTGTGATTCGTGTGGCAAACGATTCACACAAAAAGGTAATCTCAAAACACACGTCCGCTCTGTACATACGAAAGAAAAGCCGTTTGCGTGTGGTGTTTGTGGTAAAAGTTTTTCTCAGAAGGGAAACATGCAGACACACATTCGTACGCATAACAAAGATGATCGCTTTCCGTGTAGTTTATGTGGAAAGACGTTCTCTCAAAAAGGTATTTATTTCATCGAAGTAATGAAAGCAATAAATCAGTAAAATATTTAACTTTAGGAAACCTGAAGACTCATATGCAGAGACACGCCGGAACACTGCCCGCCAAACGTTATGGTCAGCGCCGACAAGCCGGCCATTCGAGACTATTACAAGTGCATTCCTCGCAAAATGCGGGTTATTCTCTCAGTGCTGCCGAACAATCACCTAGAGATCAATCACAGCTTAACAGGTCTTCAACTGATGAAGACTCTGCCCCACCACTCGAGCATTCCATTGGTTCT
>JAUJYT010001438.1:0-11620 GCA_033996565.1 Nanhermannia nana
GAAAAAGAGCAATCAATTATAGAAAGATAAATCACATGAAAGTTTATTTGTGAATTTGACAGTAATTGACTGGATATGAAAGCAATGGGTGTTGTAATGAAATAAGGCTTCAACTAAAAGTCAGTCAGGTTTGGCATGAACTAAGCCAGAAAATTACAATCAATGGCATATGATTAGAATCCTAGTGTCAGAATTAATGTTGCGTAACAAAACTGCGTTTAAACAATTATCGATTATTCAATCCTAACATATGATTGATTATTGTTAACTCTATCATATTATGTAAAGAAATCTATTCTAACTTATACTTAATATACATAATTATAGACAATCAAGTGCTATTGCAAATCATTTAAATGCATGCTCAAGAACATATGGTGTTTGCAAAATAAACAAATTGAAAGCTTAATTTCTAGTTAAGTTTAATTGTATCCAAGACTACTAATTTGATTTTCTCTTAATAGCATTATTTCATGAATTTTAAATATATACTTTAGTCAGACATTAGTAGCAATAACTTTAAGTGAATTTTATTTGAATCAAAACTAAACCAAATGTTAAATTATGAAACGAAACTTAATATACAATTGAAAACTTCATTGAAAATTTTTCCAAAAAACTTTCTCAACTCTAACTCGTCAGTAAAATAATTGATTCAATTTAACGAATATTTAAAAAAGTTTGAGCGAAGCTTTTGATATAAAAGTTTGTTATAACTTCAAAAATAACTTTAAATTTTATTTATTTCAATATTAGAGATGAACATTTTGATAGAGGACGACTAAATTTCATATAATGGGTCAAAGATGACATAATCTAATTATATTAATTTAGTGCCCATCCTTTTAACAATTATACCCCTTTTTAATTCCACCATCAATTCAATTATCATTCGGCATAACTTAACGAAAATCATATGATGGTCTATAAAAGCCTTTAATCGATAGCATTCAAATAGTGATAGAAATGGTGATCAAGAAAAATAGAAAGTTCCGTCACTCTCATGCATTAAATCACTAAAGTTTACACAAACGAGTAAGAAGGTGTTTGTGTTCATAATTACTAAATGAATTTTTTAAGAGCTGTATAATATTTTCTAAAAATTCTTTTAAACCGACGGGAATTTGAAACTTCCTCTTATGACTGAATATTATTCAAGCGATTATGTGCGGGGTTTCTATGTCTAAATTCCATAAATGAATTGTTCACTTTAAAAACCCGGTATCTCTTCTCAGAGCGTATGTTACAAAAAGGATTTTCATTACTGAGATCTGACATCTATTATGGTTTCGCTCCACTAAAACCATTATTGACTTAATGACCAAAATAAGTTCAAAAAATAAACGTTATTTGTGTTGATTGCATACTTTCAGTTCCTTTTATAACATAGGCTCTAAGAAACGATACCGGGTTTTTGAAGTGAACGATTCAAATATGAATAGTTTGTGTGCTTAGAATTAAAAGAATAAAATTTTGCTTAAATAATTTGAATCAAGAAAAGTAATTTTTAAAATTTTATAATTTGATGCATGCGCTCACGCTCGAGATACAAACACTTAAGCAAATGTTAAATTTTATACAACTTTGGTGCTCGTGATGCCCATCACTATTCAAGATTATAAGATGATTGAACTAACTTCAACTCCAAGTCTAACTGTTATTTCAATCTTTAGAATTCTTTCATTCAAACAATTTTATTGTCAGTCACTTTCAATTTAAAGAATGATAGAAAAGAACTGGTTCGCAGAACTTTAAAAATTGAAAAACCACTCCAACAGAGTTTAACTCAATTTTGGTAACTTTAGACTTATCGTCTAGAATGCTATTGATTTGAGCCGTCTCAGCCTTTCTTACTTCGCCTCAAATATTTTGAAAATAGTTTTCAAGCCTGAACTCAAACATCACAACAGTATTATAAGCTCAAACTCTGTTCTTATAAAATACGAAATAAAGCCTCTCAATGACCATTTTTCATGTCATATTAATGCTAAAATTTCATTTTGTCGATATTTTGCACACTAATAGTTATTTTTAATGCTTTGATTTTGTTATAAGGTTTATATGTTTTTGTAACATTTGAAATATTTAAAAAATTTGCCATATAAACATTTTTTTGATAAACAAAATGATATACAGGTATTGATATAATTAGGGAATACCTGTAACTGTATGGTAGGGTATACTGTAAGTCGGCTGTAAGCTTATTATATTGTTAATTAAATAAGACAGAATTGTATGAAAAGTAAAATTAAAGTATTGTTATACTGCAGGGATTCATAAGTTACAATCAATCGTTATTATAAGTTCTAAAACTCGTAATATAAATGGTTCGTAACCGATACTCACCTCATCCCTAACCCTGAACTCATATTATCCATAACTCCTGTATATAAACCCCTCCATCACTAACACATCAGTTATTGTGTGTATATGTTGTATCTAAAGTTGGAAATCATTTAATCTCAAGATTATATATCTATTCTTGAGATTAAATAAGGCTTTTATTTAAAGTTGAAAATCAAAATTAAATTAACGTTTAATCCAAATAAGTTAAGATGAGGTCATTTATGTTTCTCTAAAAGTGTCCACATTCACAACTAATTTGCATTTTCAAACCCTCTAATATTCCGATGATTTTGTGACCAAAAGTGACCCAAAAGCACTGTTTTGTTAAGAGTAAAGAATAGATATATAATCTTGAGATTAAATGATTCTCAACTTTAGATACAACATATATATTATACTGTACAGTATTAATACACATACCTGTATACTAGTTATGAGCGCGAGATATCGTCTCGCGAGACAAATCATTGGGTAAGATTATGACACGAGACGAGACGAGACGTATCCGAAAAAATTATTGAAAGTGAGTTTTTTTGTTATAATTATATGAAATTTTTCCTAAAATTGAATCATTTATTCAAAGAATTATAATGTGTTTTACTTGTATTTTACAATTTGTAGAAACATAAAAACTTTTATTGGAATAATTTCCTGCAATTCAAACTTTCAAAAATACAAGAAAATAAGGTTTTTTATGAAATTAATTAGCTCTTAATTTGAGTTGAGGGAGTATATGCCCCCTCTGCCCCTATGCTAGCTTCGCCACTGTCTAATACTATTAGTCAGCAGTTAAAAGATAAGTGTCGCTCTAATCCATGAGACGAGACGAGATACAAAAATCAGTTTAAATACGAGAAGAGACTAGATTGTATTTCTAATTTCAAAAAATCTATTATTTAAATTTTTTATAAAACTTGAAAAAAGTTAAAAGGGTGACCAAAGTATACTTTTTCATTTTCTCTAAAATCCTGTATAATTTAAATGCACACCAATACTTAATTTGACATTGCATAAGAATAATTTTTCGGGTCAAATTCGGTAAAATATGTTATCTGACCGAAAAGACCCACCAGTATGTATACCTTATTACAAAGCATTGTATGATTAGGCTTTTCAGTGCCTTAGTATAGTATTAAAAGAGTTAAAGAAAAGTAATAAATACTTTTAATTTATATAATTTTATGGGATTACATATATCTTATACCCTAAATATTTGAAAATAAAGAATAATTATTAAAAATCTTATAGCATATTAAAGTAAAATCATATATTTCATAATTTGCATGACAGCCAGCAATTGAATAAAAGATTTTCTCTCAAATGCACAAAAGTCGGAATCTAATGAGTTTGAGAAAGAATTATTCTGAATAAATACTTGTAATACTTGTTGATTTTGAGTGACTCAAATAGGTTTGATAGTTAGCGACAGAGACAGTTACTATTGATTTAAAGCTGTAAAAGAGGTAGTGACAGTTATCTAATCTTAACACAGTTTGTGATGAACAATTCTTTAGTACACGCGTTCTTTTATTGATGTTACCATGAGATGAAGCTAATCTCTTATTATTAAGTCTTGAGCTGCAATGACTTAACATAGAGTAACATAGAGCCAACTTTAAGAGAAGGTAATCTTTCGTGTTTGAATTACAAAAGCAGCTTTAATTTCCCTGAGGACGTGTAACAAGAAGTAACTGAGAAGCTTCAGTTACAAAATAATATAACTTTAACTTTTAGATTCGTATTCTCTCAGTTGCCTTCATTTTTCTTTCTCTTTTGCATTTTATTATGATTCTATTTTTTATATACAATATAAAAGTACATGTTTTCTCCGAAATACTGGTTATGCTTAACTTAACGCTACCTCAATCACTGATTCATTCTTTTTATGATGTGTCAATGTGACAATACTGTACAATACTGTTTAACGGCTAATATCGCTTTGCCTTACATACAAAATGGTGTTGTAAAGCTCGACAATCCATCTTACGAGCTATCGTTTATGCTTCAATAGACTCAATGTAAAAATGAATTTTCTTTTATACTTTTTTTTAAAAAGAAGAATATTGTAATACTTTTTTCCGCTTATATTCTATATTAATTGATGGAAAAAGTTATAAAAGAATTTTTATCCCTATATAAGTTACCCTCATTTAAAAATATTCGAAATATATTTACAGGTATTAAAAGCAATTTTTTGTTAACATTAATTTTTTAATGAGTTTTACTGTTTAGGATTCTCACATAATATCTAAGCATTTAATTTATTTTAGTTTTATTCATTGGTATTCAAAATATTCTTTCTGTCTATTTATATACAGGATGTATAAAAATCACTAGTTGTCTACAGAAAAAACTATAATAATTTAGATACTGTAGATAGTTTAATACATAGATGCCCAAACTACGGCCCCGCGGCAAATTATTCGGCCCTCAAATATCAAAAATATTTATGTTAACTATTGAATTAACTTTGAATTTAATTAGTAAAAAGTGTAGAAAATTATAAATAAAAGAACTTACGCGATAAAACACTTAAATGCAATTAATCTATTAGTTTAGCGTAGATGTTTTGTTTTATTTTTTAAAATCCTCATGCTAAAACGCTCGGTGTCTTTACTCAGCGCTAGCGTTTTCATATATGCCGAGAGTTAGCGCGAGGGTCAGACGCCTAAATTCCTGCGATCGCGGGTATTAGCCCCGAGCGCGCCCGTCACTGGCTTGTATTGTATTCTCGGTCCTCGAGATGCATGCTATGGCTCAATCTGGCACTTAAGTCAAAATAGTTTGGGCGACTGTGGTTCAATGGATACCTGTAATAACTTTAATCTCATCCGTAAAAATACTTTAAAATTAATTTTTTCGAAATAATATGTTGACATATTATTTGTTAAAACCCAAAAATTTTGTTCAATCATTCATGCATATTGCATAGGGTTGCCTAGAGGTTGATCCACTAAATGTTTTGAAGTTCAAAAAAATGTCATTTTTTGGCGGTAAAACGAGTTTTGAGAAAAGCTGTCTCAGAAAACCCGAGAAATTTGACCCACCTCATATTTTCAAAAAATCCTGAAATGACCCCCCCCCCCCCATCCAAAGTTCCGGACCTTGTGTATGTATGTTCACAGGTATTACTGTAACTGCATTTATAAGAATTAAAAAGAAAAAGTTTATTTTATTCATATTTTTGAATTATAAATCTAAAATATGATTCTATAAGAACTCTAAGAACTTCTATGTCGAGTCTTTTAGGTTTAAATGTTAAAAAGCAATGTTCTGTACCGGAACAATACTGCAAAAGTGAATACGAGGCATACAATAAAAAATCATTATATCTATGATAAGTTAGATTCTTACAAAATAATGAATTTGTCGGTAATCTGGCATTTTTTGCAAATAAAAAAATGAGCTGAACATTAAATAACAAGAATGAGTTTATATTAATGCTCCGAATCTCCGAATTTCCCCCAAATTATTATGCATTCATGTGTTACGAAGTTTAGTTCTAAAAACAAAGTTCAGATTAGAAAGCTATAAAGTTTTTATCTGATATGTATTTCATCTCAAATGTATCTGATATTTCATTTTTTAATCATTTTAAATAATATTACTTTTTAGATAAATTTACTTAACTTTTTTAAATTATAGAATACATTATTTGCTAATATGAACAATATTTTTATGGATTGCAATACAATCAAGTAATTCCCCCAATTAATACACTAATGTATTAATAGTGTAAGTATTAATTAGAATTAATTTTTATAGTGTTTAAAAGATTTAAGTAATGTTCTAATACTGTGTATAATTCAGTTTTAAATAAATTTAGAGTTTTTATCCAAAGGCAAATGGTTTGCTATAAGGGAATCACTAGTTTGAGAAATGCTCTCATTTTATTATTATCTTGTTATTCAATCAATTCCAGTAGGAGTAGTACAGCAGTAACAAAGTTTAATTGTTAGAAATAGTTTTGTCACATATTTAATCAGAAGTGATGTCAGCTTTTAGACACTTAAATTATGAAGGAAGACATGCGAATACAACTTATGAATGGGTATTAACTTTGCCTATTATAATCATTGAGGTATTAAGTGTCAAACACGACACTGCCCTCACTTAAACTATTTATATTCATATTTTGATAAAAAAACTTTATATTCTTTCACAGTGTTTCATAGTCTGCTACATTAACTTTTGAATAGAAATCATTGGTATGAAAAACATCGTTACAATAGAGTAGAAAAATGCCAAAATTGAAAAATGAAAGATCCAGTAATGCATTGGTGTAAAAGAGAGCAGTTTTTCTACATCTTTTGTCATCTATCTTACAAAATGTGATGCGTTATTATATTTAAACGCCGTGAGGGTTACATTAGTTGAGATTATTTGAAAACTTTCTTGAAACAAAAGAGTAACTTATTTAAAAAAAAGAGCAAATATTGCCCTAAACCACAAAATTTGCAGAAAAAATATACAATATAATAGCGACCTATGTATATATTATAACCCGATACAAATATAACATAAGTTACTCAGAACAACGCCCTTAAAGCGTCAGTTATTTGTCTTTTGTTCCTTTCGAAACAATACTTTTATGGCGCTTTGAGGGTGTTTTTTGTTTAAGGCTTTTTGACAGATGCTTCAGATGCTTCGCTATAAAATCGATTTGCAAACTATATAAAAATGTAAAAAATTCAAATAAGCAAAACAAAGCAAAATATTAAATTTTAAGTTATTTTAAAATGTTTATACAGAAAAGTTTCCCAAAATGTCTAATTTTCCAGTTTTATGCATCTCTTTATCTATTATACAGATGTAATTCAGTTATCAGATGCCATAAAATATAACATTAATCAAATACATTTGAGCTCATTTCCATTTTTTTCTTTATAATTTGTTTTTACATATAGTTAGGTTTGATTTAATTTAAATATTACTTCAATAGAACTCATTGAAACTCTTTTGTAGACTTTTATTTGAATGAATATTAATAATTTCTATGATATAAAGTACAGGTACAAAATATTTTTATATTAGTTCAACTTATGATCCCCTTTGATATCTGTTTGATATCTCTTTTTTACAGCAAAAATAATTTCTTATCAAAGCTTAAGAGTTAATGACAAATGTTTGCATTTAAATGTTAACTGATATCTAGTCATTATTGTTGTTATAGATTTTAAAGTGATATTTCATAAAAAGCATGTTGGGCTAGTGGTCAAAGTGAATGGGATTCTACTGTATATGGGCTCACTTCTAATGTGAGTCAAGGATTTTTTGAACATGTTTTTTCTGTTATTCGAAATAAATGAGGCGAATATGAACTCTATATGAACTCAAATTTGTTATTTTAATATACTAACGACCAAAAGGAACACTAAAATGAAAAGCACTGGACTGCTAGAATTTAGCACTATTTAGTTATTTAACAAAAGTGCCGGTAGTAGAATTTTAGCAAAAATTAAAAGTAAATCCTATCATATTTATTGGCAGAGCAATGTCTGTATAATGTGAATGCTATTCAAATATAATATCAAATCCTTAACTTTTATATGATATCGAAAAAACTTTTCAATTTTTAAGTTATTTCAATAAAATCTTTTATCGTGTTATTGTTATAATGCATAAAAATTGAAGATATAATTTAATTTTATAAACACAATATACCAGTACAAGTATAGGAAAATATTTAAAATTTCTGTTTATGAAATATTCTGTTTATGAAATATTCTGTTTATGAAAATGAGAATCATATCAGCCCTCAGGTCTACATTGACGCCAACATTCTTAATGCTTATACAGATATGCTCTTAAACATTGCCCAAAAACTCCAACTGTTTTTATTATTCATGTATCTGAAAGTGATTATAAATACTTGAAATAAATAGATTGAAAACGAAATTTGGTTTTATTATGTGAATCAATTAAAAATCTCTAAGCATTACATATAACTTGAAATATTCTAAATCTGTTAACAAATGTTAGATTTGTATTTGAAAGGGAGCTGAAAGGGAGCGCTTCCTATCCTTTAAAGAAATACGATTGAAGTACAAATTCATTATAACATCTCCTCATTCTTATTCATGAGATGAAAGTATTGCAAAAATTTACCAAAAAATAATTATGCATTACTCGCACAATAGCGGTGTAATAACTTATTTTACATATTCATTAAAACTGTCGTATCATTTGGTATTATACAATAATTTCACTTTTAATTTGAGTTGAGGCGCTTCCTCTTCATATCTCTTCAATATTTCACTTCCAGATGAAATGTGAAGAATTTTAAGAGTTTTCAATCCTAAGTATGTCTGTGTATTACAGGTTTTAATTATTTTTCAATGAGTTTAATTTTCCATATATTTTTAAATTAAAGCAAACACTAAAAGTACTCAAAATAAACTCAAAAATACAATTAAAGTATTGATTATTATCAGACATAATAAATTCATTAACATTTACACATCTGTTACGTTAGACCGTAAAGAATTGTTTATTTCTTTAGGATATGGCATGACTTCTATTTTTAAGATAAAAATAATTAAACCAACAAAACCTGAACAATGAGTTCAAACACTAGTTGTGCAATGGATTAAGTACTGTACAACCCGTACAAATCAAATAAGTGATACACATAAATCGGTTGTATAAGAAAAAGAAAAAATAGTTGACTTTTGTCTGCTTTTATATATATGTAGAAATCTTTCCACAGAGACTCATAATAAATAAAGAACTGGCAATATTTGATTTAATATTATTCAAGTGAGTGACGAATAACTTAAATTACGTCTTATTAAGTTGTGGAACAAAAAACTTTTACAGAAATAACAATTTTCAGTTAAGCAACTACTGAAATGAAACCACTTTTCGGAAAAGGTATTAATTTCTATACTGTAGAATAGAGATGAGAACGAGATCTCGTCTCGTCTCGCGAGACAAATTATTTCGTATGTTTTTAACACGAGACGAGACATGTCCAAAAAAATGATAGAAAGTGAGCTTTTTGCTACAAATAAATGAATTTTTACTAATAAAATGAAAAGATATTATAATATAATTATTAATACTATTTCTAATATAATTATTATAATGTAAAATAGTTGCCCTAAGAGTCAATATATAGAATATTAAGATAAGTCTCGTTCTAATCCACGAGACGAGACGAGATGCAAAATTTAGTTTAAATACGAGACGAGATTGTATTGCCTAACGCGAGACCGAAACGGGACCGAGATGTAAAAAATCCAAAATTTTCATGTCTACTGTAGAACATAGGTTCCCAAACTTTCCGACCTCACGGATCAATTTGAGTCTTAAGAAAGTTTCACGGATCAGAAGTTTTTATTTTCAATTAAAATCGTATTTTACATTAATGTGAAGGATGGACTTGTTTTTTACAACACAATCCTTTAATTCTGGGCTCTATTTTAGTTAAACATAACGTCTTTCTCAACATTAGACAAATTGCTGTGATATCTATTTTTGATGTAAGTTAGAACTGAAAATGCCTTTTCACACAAATATGTTGAGCTGAAAGGTATAAAATATTTTTTTAAGCTTCATAACTGTGTTCAGGATATTTTTCTGCTACAGATAACCAAAACTTATTTATTGAAGAATTTTAAAATTTTGATTTTAATAAAAGATCACAAGAGTCTAATACTCATATCAGAGCCATTTGAATAATGTATGAAAATTTTTAAACGCACGGATCACTTTTCTTAGTGATTCCGAAAACCTTCGCGGATCATTTTGAATGTCCTACGGATCAGCTTTGATCCGTAAAACCGAGTTTGGAAAGCGTTGCTGTAGAAGATTGAATAGAATTAGCGTTTATTTCAATTGCAATATTACGTGAGACTCTTCTACTTGAATTGTATTTTGACAATTGAACAAAATTGCATATACACTGAGAATTTCATGAATAGACCATTCAAGAAAATGACGCCAAACCTTTAAATGAAACGCAATGAATAAGTTGAAACACAGAATTTATATGTGAAATGGGAAAGAAAAGTATAATATAAAAATTTGGTTTCATAATGTAAAATGGTCAAATTTGACATTTCGCTCAAATATACTTTAAAATCATCAAAAATGTACAACATGAATATCGAAGATTCAGTTGAGCTCATTTTTAAGCAAATTTTAAAATTGAATCTCAATTTATAGCTCTGTAAGCTTTTGATTAGAGATTAATTTAAAGAATTCTGGAAACAGGACTCCAGTCTGAAACAAAATCGTATTACACAATTATTTATAGTTATTAAAGGTGGTTCAAAATATAAAATATATTTATAAACATTAATTTTTCCATAAATGATTTATTGAATATATTCAGTGTAAAAATATCTCAATTTATTTCTTTATTATTATTCATATTTATCAAAATTGTTATACAAAACTATGAGCTTTATATCAGCGAATGACATAAAGTAAACCACAAAATTTATTATTTTGATGGTACAGTTTTATCACTTTTATTTTAAAGCATAAATAACCATAAGAACATTTGAGTTGAATATTGTATTGCAACTCACACATAATTACATTTTAGGTTGAGTTATATAACTCTTCATACTTGACAGTGTTAACGAAACATTTAATTCTGTTCATCAAGTATGCATATAATACATACAATACATATAATACATTTTATTCAGCTTCATATAAAACTTACAAATGCTGAAAAACTATTTGAATTTTTCAAAACCTTATACTTGTATGATATAAATTGTATCACAAAAAACATTCCTAAAGGAAAAAGATTAGTTTCTATTCTATTTTTATACGATTATAACTTTTAAAACAAATAATTTCATGTTTCATTGTTTTCATAATATTAATACAAAATGTTTTTAACCCTAGTAATCAATTTGATTTGTCATAGCTTTACAGTTAAACATACATTTAGAAAAATAATGAATGAAAAAATAATTTATAATGAAATCTTTTTTAATAGAAATATTGGTTTTCATTCAAAGTTATGTATTAAAGTGGGTGTAAATCGTAAAGAAGTCCTGCGATTTACACCTACTTCAATAGATTAGTGATTCTATTTTAATCTATTTTTTACAATCCAAATATGAGATTTTTTCACCGGTTCTCTCTGTAGACTTGGTATCAACAGTTACTGTTTTTCTATTTTGTAGATCAGTAAAGAGCACAGTCTAAAGCTCACTTCAAACTGCATTAAAACCTAACCCATACTTCAGAAGTACTAGAATTGAGAATCTCTTATCAGTCTATTAATGCAGGTTTGGTTTAGTGTAAAATA
>JAUJYT010001439.1:0-11610 GCA_033996565.1 Nanhermannia nana
ATATAGATTTTTATTTGACTTGTGATAGACCTCATTAGCGTTGATTTGCCAAAAGAAGTAGAGCCCAGTGTTTATCTATATTTGAAGAGCTATTTTAATTAGCTCTGAATGACTTTTTAAAAGTCTTTAGACATGCTTTTGTTTCATACATTCAGATTCAGACTTATTATAATCTTTAAACTTGTTTTGAGATCTTATTATGATATAACTAAATCACATTAATGGCACTGCTTTTCACTGACTTATCTAATATTTCATTTGAATCTCAAGTCAAAGCTTTTGCATCTATTAATAGAAAAAAAGCCAATAAACTTTTTTTTTTTATTTAAAACTCTATTTTTTAAAATAGTAAATTATTTCTGTCGTCCTTCTGTCTAAAAATGCATTAATTTTAAGAAACAATCTCGAAACTAAAGATTCTTAAAGTGCTATTCTCTGCTATTTTTAGCCTTTTTTATGATTTAAATAGTTTTCAATTATTCGTTTATATTATTAATAAAGTGGTTTTATTACATTATAAGAAATCCTTTAATTGTATAAATTAGATGAACTCGAAATGATTCGTCAAGAACTATACGAATCTTTATTCAACGCCTGCACGAAAGGAAATGTAAACGAAGCGCAAGAGATATTAAGCAAGTCTGGACATGAGGCAGAGATAATCGTTAACAACACTCCTAACGGTTGCAACACTTTGCTATTTAAGTCATGTCAAGACGGCTATAAAGATATCGTGCAATTGCTTATTAGTAAAGGAGCGGACGGTCGCGTACATCCTGTTACTAAATATTCTCCACTATATATAGCTGCATATCATGGACGCAAAGAAATAGTAGAATTGCTCTTGATTCACTTTCCAAACTTGGTTAATGTGTCCACAGTTGAGAAGTGGCTTCCAATACATGCCGCCGCCATTAATAATCATTTGCATATTATTGATCTGTTGATTAATTTCGATTATCCCAAAGAAATTCTGCAAACATTCCACGACAAGAACAAGCTTTATGAGTATTATATGCCGTTTGACATTAATGCTCAGGACGTGACCGGTCAGACAATCCTTTATGTGTCTGCACTTGTTGGAAATCAACGTCTAATTGACTTTTTGTTGAGCTTCAAAGTGTCTGTGATTAGGGTTGAGAAACAAGACTCTAGTAGTAGTAGTAGTAATGAAATTAATAATGATTTAAATTGTGATAAAAATAACATTAACTTCGATAATCCCAAAGATAATAGTTGTGATTCAATTAATTCTAGTCCTGTGAAGAGAAGATCTTCATCAATACAGAGAATAATAGACAAATTAAGTCCTATTTCTGGTGATATAATATATAATAAAAACAGATCTGATGACGATTCGTGTTCACAAAGCAAACCATTCACTATATTTCCCGTTTTACTGGACATCTATTGTAATAACAATAGCGAGACAGCACTTCACGCGTCTGTCAAAAAGAAACACTACTCGATAGCGTCGGCTTTGCTTTCTCGAGGCTCTAATCCTAACTTAATTATTCATCTTAATGGTGACGACAAATCACAACACGAAGAGTTAACGTCGACAGCACTTCGCGAGGCGTGTCGTAATCGCGACGCATCAATGGTTGACTTATTGATAAGATATGGCGCTCGCGATGACGACTGTCTCGCTTTAAAAGTCGCCTCAACTAATGGTGACAACCATTTAATGGCAAAAATATTATCTCTCAAATCACATCCGGATCCAGAGTTTAAAATAAATAAAAAATCTCTTCAGTATAATACCGGTTCTGGTGGTGTCGGCTTTGTTGGTATGATTCAGTCGTTCTGAAGACTAATATTTTATAGTAATAAGAGTTAAACTGATTTTATTTTTATAGGAAGTGTTACTTTTAGTTCAATGTTTCCGACGACACCCGTTATGATTAATTGGCACTCTTTGAAAGGTTTGACACAAATTCGAAAGCAATGGCTCATCGACGCGGCGGTGGCGCATAATATCAAACTGAAGCTTAATATTCAAAATCAAGTGACAGCGATCACTGCTATAACTCGTCTCGATTTATCAAATAATGGTTTAACACACGTTCCTCTTTGTGTATTTCAAATGCATTCTCTCAAAATTCTAAACTTATCTCAAAACAAATTGGAGACATTGCCTGAAACGGAAACCGAACTTTTGTCACCACCGAATGCAACCAAATCTGGAATTTCTAGAATGAGAAAGTCTAGAAGTCATTCATCAGCTTTGAGTTCAAATAATTCTCTAAATCAACCGAATGGTGATTAAGATTTTTATATAATTAATTTATAAATTTATTGCTATTTTCTCTTAATTTTGGTGCCAAAGGTTGGACACTTCCGTGTTTAGAGGAGATGTATCTTCAAGACAATCACTTGGAATGCATTCCTCAGTGCATTTTTGACTTACAATGTCTTCAATTAATTGACTTATCCAACAATAAACTCCATTCATTGCCCTATAAGTTTTGGACGGCCCCTAAACTTCGTGAAATCAATTTATCACTGAATCTATTGCGTGATCTGCCGTCCCGACCGAATAACACATCAATAGCACTCTCACCACTTCATAAACCAAATACAGGAAATAGTAAATCGAAACCGAAAATGGGTGACTCAATTGCTGAAAGAGATGGCATCGACTCACCCGTTAAAGAAATAGTAAACGATGACGAGGACTATCTCTTAACTGATAAACCATTTCAATCGAATCCAAATATGCGTCAAAAAGAGTTGAATCACGTAAACCTTTGGAGTCAGAACATTGAAATAGTGGCCGCTTCTCATAACGACGATGACTCAGACACTCGACAACTGTGTAATTTAGTTTCACTCAACTTATCGCATAATGGTTTTCAACGAATACCGTCAACACTGGCCTGTTTAGCAGTCAATTTGACTCGTCTTAACCTCAGTTATAACTGTCTCCAATCTTTGGGTTGTATTAAGGCATATCCGGTTAACATAAAACACGTCGATTTGTCGCAAAACCAAATAACTGAATGGTTTAAACTTGATTTTGACGATAGAGCCCATCATTTAGAGTCAATCACTTGTTATTGTGATTTAAATCAATCTTCGAGTCCAAAGTCAAGCCCTATTACTTTGAAAACAGTTAAATCGAATTCATGTTGTGTTCATAAACAGCACTACAGATTAGACAATTTGAGAACATTAATACTCGCTAACAATAAACTGACACAAATCACTTTAAATGCTGATGAAAAAGACAATAATGAAGAATTCGAAACATTAGATTCAAACAACACTTTAACTAAAGGTATTAAAGCGTCTGTTAAACTTTGAAAATATAACTAAAATTTGATATTTATTTTTGTCTAAAGTCGCAAAACATAGTAAATTACTTTTTCCGAACTTATCAATGCTTGACGTTTGCAATAACATGATATCTGAAGTCCCAATAAATATTTCAGACCTCAATAATTTGTCTGTTTTGAATTTGAGCGGAAACAGAGATATTTGTTATTTACCACCAGAAATGGGTTTATTGAATAAATTATGGAATTTAAGCACAAGAGGTTGTAATCTTAATGAACCGCTAAAATCAATGATTGACAGTAAAAAGTATAAAACAATGGATATTATCGGATATTTAAAATCAATTTTAGAAAAGTAAGCATTTATATGATTTCTATTCATAATAATTCAATTGATTATAATGTTGTCCTGACAACAGTGCAAAGCCTTACGCGAGAATGAAACTGATGATTGTTGGCGTTCAAGGAATTGGTAAAACTTCATTACTCGAGCATTTGAGACAAGAAGGGACCGGAACTTACAGACGAAAACCTCCCGAACATTGGGGAAAACGAATGGGTAATAAAAACTTGAATATGAAAACCCCTCGTGGCGTGACTTTGTCAACAGTTGGTGTAGACGTATGTGATTGGACTTATGAAAAACGAACTCGTGGTCAGACCTCTTTCGGTGCCGTTTCCTTTCGGACCTGGGATTTTGGCGGTCAAAAAGAGTATTACGCGACTCATCTATACTTTTTATCGAAGAGGTCTTTATATTTAGTCGTCTGGAAAATAACCGATGGAGAGAAAGGTGTTGACGGAATATTTCAGTGGTTGATCAATATTCAGGCGCGGGCGCCCAACTCGCCTGTCATTATCGTTGGCACTCATCACGATCTCATCAGAGATTATTTTCCACCCTTTTATGCGGAAGAATTACAGCAGAATATAAGGGAAAGATTTATTAATGTTGTCGATCCTGATAAGTGTGGACTTCCGAGAGTTATCGACTCCATAGAAATCAGCGTTAAAACTAAGCATAATATCAAACTCTTGTGTAATATTATTTATGACACAGTTTTTGATCTGAGATGTCCCGGAAGTAAAGAACGTTTACTCGAACAGAAAGTTCCGGCAACTTATTTAGCCCTTGAAGATGTGGTCTCTTATTTAGCATTTGAACGTAGACTTCAAGGAAAAGATCCAGTTCTCCGTCTTGAGCAGTATAAGACTGCAGTAATCGGAGAAATGATGAATCGATACGGTATGACATTTCGAGACATCGCTGAATTACATCAGGCGACCATCTTTTTGCATGAGAATGGAGTGCTTTTGCATTACGAAGACGCCACTCTCAAAGACCTATACTTTCTGGACCCTCAATGGCTGTGTGATATGTTGGCACATGTGGTCACCATCAGGGAAATTAATCCTTACGCAAGAAATGGTAATTCATAGTCTTTCATCTTATTATTGATATTTGTTTTTTAAGACTTATTCTTTATTTTCAGGTATCATGAAAACCGATGACTTGAGACAGCTCTTCAAGCTATCGAAATGTGCACCAACTGATGCACAAACCTATTTACTTAACTTACTCAACAAATTTGAAGTAGCGCTCACTTGGGATAGTAGAACATTATTAATTCCTTCACTACTTCCAAGTGAAGAAAGTTTACGCGCAGGTCTTCCTGGTTGTGATGTTAGGGTAAAGGTTCTTATCATTCTTTGCTAAGGGCTGCTCTGGTTAAGCCTTCTGTTACTTTGATTTTATTTTTTTTATTGCTTGTGCTCTCTTTTCATTTCATATTTAACTCATTTATTAAGCTCTAAAAGAATGTCTATAAATATTTTAAGAGCTCAAGTGAATGGTTTCAGACAAGATTTAATTGATTGAAATGTTTATAATTTAGATTCCGGTTCGGTCGAGAAGTTGGGCACTAAGAAAAAGTTATCAAAATCAAAGTTCTTTGTCTCCGTCTTCTGTCAAAATTAGTTTTCATAACCAAACATCTTTCGAATCGGCAAAAAGACCTACATTTCTATCTCTTGATGAAATCCAAATTGCAGTTCCAGATTTGGAATCTGCAGAAACCCCTAAAAGTCAACCCCAATGTTTAGTAACAGTAGTGAATCGTCCGTCTGATGCTATTCATCGTCTTTTACTTATGACTTATTTTCCAAGTGGTTTTTGGTCTCGATTAATGGCACGAATTTTAGCTGACGATTCGATAATTGAAATATTAAGATCTTATTTTGTTATTCCTCAAAAAGCACAATCAGATCCAATTCTACTTTCATTATTCAATAGCAAAGCTGAATGGCTTTGTTGGCAAACAGGAATGACTTTAAGGCATTTCGAGACTTTTCTCATTCGCGTTAAAGAAGTGTTCCCTCATTTGCCATCAATTCCTTACGATTATTATAACATGAAATTCCTGCTACAACTGGAGGGTCAGTGGAAAGACGTGCAGACAAATAAATCATCGCTTCTTGAAATTTATTTACCGAATCAAAGCTTATTTGTTCAAACCAGAGATAGTGAGGGAGTGTCCAAATCGTATTCTATTGAACCAAATCAGGAGTTGGTTTCAAAGTTACTCGTTGTGGTCGTTGATCATATGGATACTCTACTTGAGGACTGGTATCCGACTTTAGGTATATTTAATGTCAATTCACTTTAACATTAAATCAATTATAGACTTAAATGTGGTTTTTATTCAGGAACTCGTTTTGTGCATACATCAGAGGGAAAATTTCTTGTGACTCGTTTAGTGCCGTGTTCTTCGTGTCTTATAAGTCAAATGCCATCTCCTAATCATTCTTCTCCAACATTTACCTCTAATCAATGCAAATCTCCCGATGATATTGAGTGGCAAATGATTGACTTCTATAACGATGGAGTGAACAGAAATGCCGGTTCATCTGATTCACGCGACAGTGGAATGGGTCAGGAGTCACGAGATTCAAGTAGATTTTCTTCAATAGAAGGCTTTCAAAATAGCAGCTCTTCATATAATATGGTCTGTGATAGAAATTCTAGTGAAGAGACAGCTGTTTATTCATTTATGGTCGAAGAATGTATACTAACTGTTTATGAGCAGAAATCACTTGTTTGTCCGGCTCACGGAAATCTCAATATGAAATCTATAGCTCCTGACACTGTTTTCTGTGATATTGGAGACCGTTATCTAATAAAACCTGAAACTATACGTTACGGCAAACTTTTAGGTCGCGGAGCCTTTGGTTTTGTGTTTAAGGCTAGTGTTAGACAGCCAGCAGTAAATACGGTATTAGACGTCGCTATGAAAATGTTACAACCAGTAGATCCCGGATATGGGGCTCGAAAATCAGATACTATGGCCTTCAAAGCAGCCAATAATAAGTGGGAACGCGATCCCATGCAATACGCGTGTAAAGCATACTGTACTGCAAGACAGGAACTCAATATTCTGCTCTCTTTAAGACATCCACATATCGTTCCATTGGTTGGGTTTTGCACTAAGCCGTTATCATTGATCCTACAGTTGGCTCCAATGGGATCACTCGATAATATTATTAAGAATTATCGCCGATCTGGCAGTCAGTTCAATGTTTTGGTGTTACAGAAGATAATTCTGCAAATTTCTAAAGCTTTGGAATATTTACATCAACAGCATATCATTTATCGTGATCTCAAATCTGAGAATATTCTCGTTTGGGAAATGCCTCAACAGTTCCAACAAATCAATACATTAGACGGACCTAAAGTTAATATAAAACTCGCTGATTATGGTATTAGTCGACCTACTCTTCCAACTGGAACTAAAGGATTCGGTGGAACCGAAGGATTTATGGTATGAACTGTTTTAATTTCAAATTTAATATTTTATTTAATTATTGATTATTTTTGCAAAATATTAAACACTATTAATCTGAATTACTGATAGGCGCCAGAGATAATGCGATACAACGGTGAAGAAGAATATACCGAAAAAGTGGATTGTTTTTCATTCGGAATGTTTATGTATGAGTTATTGACATTGCATTTGCCGTTTGAAAACCAGGAATGCATTAAAGAGCATATACTAGAAGGCGGTCGACCTTCTCTTACTCAACGAGACTTAGTATATCCCAGTTATTTCATTGACTTAATGACACTTTGTTGGTCACAACAGCCCAAAGATAGGCCTTCTATTAGTCAAATCGTATCTATTGTTTCTGCGCCAGAATTCACGCACTTATTAGATGTGATTTCATTGAATGAAAATTATGCCATTTTAAGCGCGGCCGCATTTAAATTGGATGATAAATGCCTTCAGGTCTGTCTCAGCAGAATTGGTAAACAAACAGATGTGATTACAAGCAATGGCTTGTGTTGGACCGATTATCACACAATCTCTAACTTAGAAAATATAACTGTTATGAGTATATGTCTGGTGAGAGATAATGTATGGCTCGGAGACTCAAAAGCTTGTATTCATATCTATTCAGTCGACACTTTTAAAGAGATATCTATAGTTCAGTTAGATCTCGATGACGACACACCTACTGCTGTTCGATGCATGTGTTTTGTGTCTGCCATCAATCAAATGGCCATTTCTAGTAGTAGTGGACGTCTTTGGATGTGTAATATCTCTACACTATCTCTGAGAGAGATCGGCAATAATGGGATACCTTTTCTCTGTGTCGTTAATGTCGATCAAATCTCTCAAAATGAGAATACAGGTGACTGTGAGCTCTGGTGCGGTCAATGCGAGGGAAATATAGCTATTATCACATTATCTCAATCTATGATTAAATCTCAACATATTGTCAGTCATTACGACGAAGAGAACAGCGAATGGCGGACACCAATCAATGAGAGGCTCGATGTGTTCCAAATAGCAGCTCTGGCGCCATATGTTTGGACATATCTATATCCTGGTATTGGTCACGTATTTTTTATTTTAATAGTTATTCTATTCTAAAGCATTGTAATATTTATACTTAAAATAAATTGTTTTTACAAATAGGTTGTATAGTATGGCAATGGGATGTTCACAAGCGATCAATACTAACAAAACTTGATTGTTCTAAACTCGCGCCCTGTTCTGAAAGCTTGATGTCTATCAGTATAGAAGAACATCTGAGTCGTGAGTTATTTTTACTTTTCTAATAAAAACAAATTCTAATTCTTATTTGACATTAATTGACATGAATAGCGGGCAGCTGTCAGGTGACCGCTATGTCTATTCTTGAGGAACAGTTCGAGCTTTACATCGGAACGACGTGGGGTTGTATTGTAATAGTAGAGGCAGACACTATGCGACCCATCACTGTATTCAGACCTTATGAAGAAGAAGTTAAAGCTATTATTCCATTCAAAACTCTAAAATCAAATAATTCAAAGTCTAGTTCAGAAAATGGATCAAATGATTCATTGAACGAGTCATCTGTTGATTACTCTTTAGCTACTATTGGAAAAGGATATCGAAATCTTTTGAGTCGTTTTCTGCATTTGGATAAAAATAAAAATATAACACAAAAAGGTCTTCACTCTATCTTATGGTCGTCTAAGAATTGGGCAATTAATTGAACTTTTATTCAATTTACTTTAGCTTTGATTTACACAATTTTTAGATAAAACTATTGTTTGATTATTTATTATCTGTGTTTGTAATCAATGATTTACACTGTTATTTGTTGTGTTTAAAAATGTACAAAAGATAAAACAGTTGAGGAAAGTTCGTCAAAGAGACTATTAATTACTTGTTAATGAACTTATTTTTATTGTTTAAAATTTATAATTCGTATAATCACTTAAATAATAACCAAAAGATACTCAATACTTATATAATTTAAGAAAACTATTATTTTCTATAAAACTTAATATTATATTAACTTAAATTATGAAAAAATGTTTTGTTAAATATTTTATTTTGTTTCGAATAATTGATTAATAGATGATTAGAATATTGTAAGAATATTAATAAATGATTATATTTTTCAACTATTAAACAATTCATATCTGATCATAAGATTGTCCAATAATTCATTCATGATCTTCAGCTCCAAAGAAGTGCTGAAACATTTTGAGTCCCTTTGGTTTTACGGACAGTTATATTTCATACAAATGTTGGATCGAAAAAACTGTACAAAATGAATGTGAATCATGAGATTGTTTTGATTCAAATAAAAGACTAATTCTGTTCTTATTTTTAGTAAAATACAATCACAAATTGAATTAAAAACATTTTCAATTTTAAATAAATTAAATACTAAATATTTCATTACTTAAGGTTTAAATATAAGAACCGTTTCCTATGCTTTACTATTACTAAATATATATACAGTACATTACAGTATTTATCCAGTTTAATTCGCATGATTTTATCTAAAACCCTTTTCCTACTGCTTTAACATGACTAATGTTAAACTCCTATTCAGCTTTTGAGACAAACCTTCACGTCTGAATTACGCCCTTTATAAGAGGATTTCCCATAGCATGGGGCATAACTCAATTTTAAAGGCAAGGAATTTTGTCATTTAAGCTTAATATAAATTAAATAATAGTTAAAAATTAGACATCAGGTGTCAGCATCTCATGGACTCAAAGTGACAAAATTCATTTCTTGCCTATAAAATTGAGTTATGCCCCATGCTATGGGAAATTCTCTTATAAAGGGCGTAATTCAGACGTGAAGGTTTTTTTCAAATTTTTCTCAAAAGCTGAATAGGAGTTTAACATTAGTCATGTTAAAGCATAGGAAAGGGTTTATTTATTCTAAAAACTCTTGATCGACTGAATGCTCAAATAGGACAATAGCTAGTTACAAATTAAAATATTTATTAAATAAATTTTTATTTTAATAGTATTGAAGAACATTACATAATTTCATTTATATTGTAATTTAAAGAACAGTTAAAGAAGTCTTTAATACACTAATTAAGCGAACAAATAATAAAAATTATTACATTATGATTATTAATTGTGATCAAACAAATTGGTTATTAATTGTATTAATTTTTTTAATTAACGAAAACTTTTTAAATAAGCTTTAAATTGATGAAAACTAACACACGATTCACTTTAAGTTTTCTTCTATAGACTTTATTATTTTACTTTTTCGCGACCCGTTTCTCATTAAATATTCTGCAGTCCATCTGATTATTCCACTCGTCCTGATGCCGGTCCGTAAATGACAGTTTGAGAACCACTGACCCAAATTGTCTCGTATTTGGTTACTGGTAAAAAACACCTTTTCAAATAATTTTTTCTTTAAATCAATTCATCTAAACATAAAACAAAGCAAACAATTTGAGACCTAAAATAAAATATGCTTAAGCAATAAAAATCTAATAACAAGAAATGAATAAAATGAGAAAATATCTGATGGGTTCTAAAGGTCTCATAAGAATTACACAATAGAAAAATACGGATTTTAACATTGAAAATATTGATTTTGTAGGAAAAATATATCCACATAATCTCTTACTGAATATTCTAAATTAAAATAAATCCCTAAACTTTGAATCAATTATCCCGATCGCCCGTAAGTATAAAATAGGATACTGTACTCTCGGCCTACGTTTTCCTATATATGTACAGAGAAAATCGAAACACATTTTATTCGTAATTTAAACACTTTGTTAAGGTTTCTTATTTATTAATATGGAATTTATTACATCCTATTCTATGATTTATTGATGAGTTTAATTTAAATTTATCAAAAGCTAAGTTTACTCAAAAAGTACCGGTAATTTCTGGTTTTCAGAAGAGAAGGGGTTTCAAAAAATGATTGGCTCTCTTGCTTTTACTTTTTATGCACTAAAATAATTTTTATAAAATAATTATAACTTTCACGCTTTCCAGACATGATATGTAATAAATCATAATTTCTCGATAAAATATGGGTAGAAATGAATTATTGATTAAAACTAAAGCTAAAACTAAATGATAAAAGCTGTCAAAAAATAGAGTGAATCAAATGGATGAAAAAAAGATAAGCCACGAATTTTCTATTATTATAACTTATAAAATATAAATCATTTGACTCTGATTCAGACAATTTCGAAATCAATTTGCCTTATTTTGTCTCAACATAAGCCTATTATACAGTTTTATAACACGATTCCCACTATTGTAAAGAGTTTGCAAATAATCTGCAAAATAAAAATAAAATGTTTCAATTTCTTACTTGTCTTTCAAAATTATTGTACTTAAGAAATTCATCAAAGACATGAGTTACAAAAAATATTCTTAAGAGACCATAAAGTTCTGATAATTTCGAAAATTAGTGGCACTATTACTAAATCGTTTTATAGTTACCTAAATTTTAAGGAAAAAATTTAAAGCAATGAAGCGAAAAAAATTTTCTCAAAAAATTAT